>BMAW01110201.1:0-16614 GCA_019974015.1 Nephila pilipes | reverse complement strand
ATTCCTATATGGATATTATTATATATTATTCCTATATGGATATTATTATATATTATTCCTATATGGATATTATTATATATTATTCCTATATGGATATTATATTATTCCTATGTGAATAATCAGAACATAGCTAGAATATAGGTAAAAATTGCTCATGGGACAATAGGATTTTGCAGTAAAAAGCAAAAGTTGCAATCAAGTTGTGTTGTACTGAAAAAGGAAATTGTCATTCCATAGGAAATCAGAACAACTAATGTTGCAACACACATGCTAGAAAAAGATGAAACATACAGAAGGTACAAACAACGTAGCACCAAAACTAATCAGAAAGGGAAAAAGTGTTATGTTCAACATGTAATGTTCCATTGTGTGCAGCTCCTTGTTTCATGTTGTTTCACCACAATAATTAAAAATAATCCATTTGGTTAATTTACATTATATTTGGTTTTTCTACTGCTTATTTCATGTGTAATTAATATATTTTTAATTATGAAATAACTAATAATAAATAGTCTTACAAAAATGCATATTTATTTGTGAAATTATTTGTATTTCATATTTTTTCTATTGAATAAAAGTCTGTAAAATGTCATTGCTTGTATTGGGCGACGGTAAATATGTTACCACCTGTTGTAAACAACAGCCACAACAACAAAACTAAAAAAAATTTTTTTGATTATAAATGAGTTTCTTTTCTCTAATTACAAAATAAAAAGTAAATTTCGAAAGTAAACGGCTTGTGCCTGTTAAAGGAATGTCATATTACAGAATGATTTTTCCCAATTCTAAAACCATGTTTCGGAAAGAATGCCTCATATAGTCTTTCTGTGCTTTTCTTAATAATTCCATGAAACAATATGAATGAATAGAAATTATTCTCATACATATTAGGCTTTCATTATTTCGTATATTAAAGAATATGTCCAAAAATTAGATCTTTTTAAAGAAAAAATGTTATATTGTCATTATATTTTGACTGCTCTATAATATAAAGAGCAATACATTTTGTTATGTTACTCATGTATATATGAACAAATCAAATACAAATATTATCAATATACATTTTTTTTCTTCATATTTTGTATTCTTTACTTTAAAATGAAATGGATGTGTAATTTTAAGTATTATGAAGGGACAAATTACATATTTTGTGAATATTTAAATATTTTATGAATGTTGTAATACATATATATGTTGTCTATCTCTATTAAAACCAAATGAGCATATTTTAATATATTAGAATCTTTTTCTATCCAAAAAATATTTTAAGTTTGAGCCATGTCTAATAATGCTAGAAGACAAACTTGATTGAAAATATTCAAGTATTTTTAGAAAGCTAAAAAAAAATACTTTTTTAATGATAGCAGAAACAAAATATGGTACATGTTTATCAATGTGTTACATCTTTTAAATATATATTACAAATTACCTTTAGATTCGAGTTGAAAAGTACATGTCTTAAAGCTTCTTTCCTCAACAATAACATGTCTATGACAATGATAGAATATTCAGTTTCCACATATTCATCAACTAAGTTATCACAATTTTCCTGAAAAACATAAATGAAAATTTCAGATGACTGCTTGAAAAATGTTACATTTATGATATTCTTGTTGTCTTATTTAATGAAATATTTATACATTTTTTTTTTTAATTCTATAAAGCAACAGACATATAATATAAAAATAATGCGCAAACTGATGTTACAAAATTAGAATAAAAAAGATGTTATTTCAACCAATTCTACAACATAATTATTTGATTTTTTAGGATTAAGTTAGATTTTACCTCAAAAAATTTAAAAATAAATTAAACTTATGCTAAAAACAATGATTCAGTGACATATAATAGATTGAGATGATTCAATTGACTGGAATATTCAGACATTTTTGTGAAAATCATGACAGAAACACAAAAAATCTTGTTATGTTAGGATATCAAATATTAAATGAAAAAGAAACCCCCCTCATTCATTTAAATGACAAAGATGAATTCAAGTGTTCAAAACACAAACACTTTCATTCTTAAAGTTATTTTAATCTACTATGAAATTAAAATCCTGCCTGAGGCACAATCTAAATCATATTTTTTCCTTCTAAAAGAGAAAATTTCTCAAAGCTATTTTTATTTTTTGAAAACATATCTTTTTATGAGTATTGTTCTAAATTTTGTTTCCAATCCCACAGAAAAAAAACTATACTTCAGAAAACTTATTTACATAAAGAAAAGTGTACAGTTACTATTTTTATTGAACAAATACATTAATTAGACTCACACATTTGGTTAACTTTATAATATCACTGCTGAACTGTTTATACAGAGACTGATTGGTAGCTCCACAATGTACACATATTGCTTCCTTCATTTTCAAAATCACTCTTCAGTAATTCTTTTCGAAAAAGCTCCTTGAAAATAAACTTACTCAAACAACATGTGCCAAAAAATATATATAAAATGTCATGTTTTTCTACACAAGGCAATCAACATGCATGAAATTCTGCGCCTGTAAAATCTCATCTCTAAAAAATAAAAGAAAAAAATGGCGCCTATGTTTACGTTGTGTGCTTTTCTTGAGATTTAAGTTAGCTACTTCGATCATATCATCTTAAATAATATTTAAGTAAACAACGGTACCCTTGGCAATACATTAAATGTGGGATATCAATACAAGTTGAACATAGCGTTGTGGAATACTTTTCATTGATCTGCTTTGACTTCCGTTTCAGATAATACTGTCTTTAAAAGCATGTTTTCGGTTTCCACATTCAAGGGTATTGGGAGTGTTTCGAGAAATTAGGAGAAAGGGGAGTTGTTGAAAAAAATTGATAAAAATACAAGAGTTGTTTTTTACGGGCTAGTCTGACAGGAAGCAGAAATTGGACGCATTATTATGAATAAAGCAGTGTTTGGGTTTGGCAGGTGAGCCAGGAGTTAAACTCGCCGATGGAGTACTTCTCCCGTCATCATTAGCTTCGTTGGTGGTTTATTTTCAGATTAGGTTTTGGTGTTGATCAACTGAGAAAGATTTTCTCTCGTTGCTGCAACATCTCTACTTTTCTCCCGCCCTAATGCTTGTTTGACGTCTCTCTGTTCTCTTTCAAGTTTCAGATACATCTTAATAGAAAGATCGATTGGAAGAAATTGATTAATTAAAGATGTAGACCCTTAAGACGTAGTCAATAATATTATTTGGAAGTTTCGCAATATTAACAGAAAATAATTAATTAAATAGCAGAAAAAACAAGTACTTTAACATCTAATTGTTTTTAAAAATAAGCATTGTTTAACTGTAAGAATTAAAAATTAATTTTGAAGTATTCGATTGTATTGCATTACTTTAATAATTGAAATGAAATAGTAAGGCATATAACTGCATGTTCTAACACTTTCTGAATATTATTAAATTTCAAAAAAAATTATTTTGGTTTTATTATTAAGGAAATGTAAATACATAGTCTAAATTTACAGCACTAATGCATGCAATATATATTCACAGCACTAATGCATACAAAATATAAATAACGCAGTTTTACATTTCATTGTAATTATCTTTAAATTTTTGGTTAGTTAATGAATTAACAAAAATATCAATATGTTCACAGAAATATGAGGATAAACTATGCAATTTTTTTTTTTTTTTTTTTTTTGAAAGAGACGACTTTATTACACATTTGAACAGTGGTGCATTCCTATTTCCTAATTTAAAATAGCATGGTCTGATTCTGTCGTTTTGTAATGACAGGAAAAATTAACAAGAACATCTCACAATTACGTTCCTCTATAGAAGCCATTGAAATTTATTCCTTACTGTTCTTTTAGAGCGCTAAAATGTCACGAAAATAAAATTTTATCAAAAATTATTGTAATAGCAATAGAAATATTTAATAAATGCATGTTAAATTTTTTTTCAATAATACAATTACTATTTATTATTTCTAGAATAATTTCCATTGCATTTTCTTCATATTTTATTTTATTATTTTATAAAATTTCTTTTATTATTTTTATTTTTACATTGATTATTTATTTATCTAATATTATATTTATTTTTAACATTTTATTTGATAAAATTTATAAGATTTTATATCTATCTTCATCTATTTCATTAATTGCTTTTAGTGCAATGTTTATAAGAAATTGAATACTTACAGAAAAGTTAACATAAAATAATAATTTCAATTACACACACACAAAATTTTATAAAAACTTTAAATTCAATTGTAATAATAATTCAAATTGTGTGTTTATGTTTATGCAATTTAAATGAACTTTTAATTTTAGAAACAATATTTTCACACATTTCTCTATTATTACAAAAAGTGGCTAAGTTATCAACATACATGCAGAAAGCATAAAAATATTTTTTTAAATACTTTGATGAATATACAAGCATCAGAAGCTATTTGAGCTAATCTGTTTTGTAATATCCTTCTTATTTTCCAAATATCAATTCCTGCCAGTTTAAGGTGATCCATAAAGGTTCTTTTATGCATACAAACTTTTCCATCACCTATCAAACTTATTTTTTCTCACTACTGATAAATTGAACATATGAAACAAAACCTTTTTTTTTTTAGATAACCTAATTTAGGTTTCTTACCTGTCTATACTTCAAGCGGGATTTTATATTGAAATTTTCGCGGTGTTACATTAGACACTTGTGCACTATATTTAATGGCTTCTGCCCAAAATTTTAATGGAAGTTCGCTTTCATACGCCCTAGTCCTTTGTAGACGTTCAACTTTCCCTTTACTTTCGCTATTATATGATATAATTTTCTCATAGAATATACCTAAATCCGCAGGATAATTACCAAATTGTTCTTTGAAAAATTTTAATCCTTTTTCCCTCCCAAATTTATTAATTCTTTTACCCGTAAAATTTTCGTACTTATAAAGATATTAGGGAAATATATCATATACTTCAGTTTTATTTTTTAAGAAATAAGTAAAATACATGCCAGAAGGATCTTTTACCAGAATCATAAAATATTTTGCACCTCCCATTGATTGAATTTGCATAGGACCACACAGATCTCTAAGAATTAACTCTAAAATTTCGGAACTTTGTTTAATGTCAATATCAGAATGAGTTTTCCTGGTTGTTTCACTTATATCACAAGTTTCACATCTAAAATCACTCATATCATTAGTACCAACATATTCTTTCATTTCAAGCATATACTTTGAATTTAAATAACATAATTTATTATGTCAAATTCCATAAAAAGTTGTAAACTCGTTAGATTAATAACATTCAGTGAGAGAGAAAATTATTAATGGAAAATGTTAATACAAAAAAAAAAAAAAAAGAAAAGAACAAGAAGGAGATGTCCAATGGAGACAAAAATTAGCGGATAGGAAAATTATGTACAGAATAGAAAATGATTAAAATTTCTGAAAAATTAAATGATTCATTTCAGAGTTACATAGTTACAAAGTAACGAGCTCAATAAGGTGTTGACCCACTTCTAGCTTGGATGCAAACTACCACACGAGTAGCATAGAGTGATAAAGCTCCTGCGGTATTTCTTGACAAAATTGTCAAGCTAGATCATCAACATTCCCTGGTAGATGCAGTCGTCTTCCCATTATATCCAAGACATGCTGGATTGGAGTGTGATCTGGCTGGCCAAGGAAGTGTTTGACAAGCTGTAAGATAGTTCATAGCAACATGTGCCATATGTGGTCAGGCATTATCTTGCTGGAAAATAAGGCCAAGGCAATGCAAATGGAACGGTAGCAAAAAAGATCTCAGAATGTCGTCGACGTACCGCTGTGCTGTAAGTGCCTCTAATGACGACCAAAGGGATCTGGCTATCAAGGGACACTCCAGACTATAAGTCCTGATTGAGGGCCTGTGTGGATTGCAATAGTAAAAGCAGGATCGGCACGCTGCACTGGCCGTCTCAAGACACGTCTTCGATGATCGTCAGGACGCGGTTGGAAGCGGGATTCGTCGCTAAATATTATACGCCTCCAGTCATCATCATCATTCCAAACTTACTGTAATCTGGCTCGACAGTATGCAGACGTAAGTGTCAGGTGGCGTAGCGGTCGGTACTAGCGTAGATTTCGCTCTATCAGCCGTCTGTGAATGGATATGCTGGACTGGACTGATGATTGATAATCATGAAACAGACGCTGTGACATCAGATCTGACAATCACTTGGACCTCCCGATCTGTTGTAGCCCTAGGTCGATTGCTACCATCATGACGCTGAAATCTACCATTGTCCACCCATTCTTGCCAGCATCTTCTAATCGCCGCATCGCTTCGAACCTTAAGACGAGTGATTCTCCGATTTGCCCAACCTGTCCAATGATACGTCTTTTTTCAGACTTTGACAGTTGCTCGTAATGAGCTCGAATCCTGCGGCGAAGCATTTTTTCAGTCGTTGAAAGGAATCTATGCAAGTCACAGCAAAGAACTTGTGAACGATTAATTTTTAATAATCGGGAAGGAAACAATTTTTTTTTCAATAAGGTAGCGCTGTAAACGTATGAAAAAAGTTTTGGCCAATCAAATCGCACATCACTTTACCATGTCAAAACGAAGTGTAGGAGACAATCCATCATATTCGTAATAATCTCAACAATTCTAAATACTGAATTATTTAGTATCCAAACTAATTCTGGATGCATAATGTATCAAGCTTTCATAATTTATTGCTCAAATGGGAATTCCGTATTCTCACATTTCATATGCATGAATTGAAATAATTTTTAATTTTTTCTTTTAAATTTTTGTTTCACCGCATCCATAGAAGAAAACAATGTCTACATACAGATTTATACTACAAAAAATGAAATTAATTTAAAATCAGTCAAATGCTTCTGTTACTTGCTATAATAGAATCTCTTCATTGATATGTGCTTATAATGTTAACGACACTGTAAAGTAGGTAATTAATGTAATGATGAAATTTGATTTCCGTAATGATGAAAATGCATCGCTAACGTGGAAAACATATCAACTACAAAACATTAAAACAAAATTTTTATTGGTACAATTTATCATTCTGGTGTCTGGATGATCTCTGATCAAAATTATGCTCTAATAGCCCCCTCTGTCAGGAATTTGGTTTAATCAACATTTAATGATTACTGGGTATGGGTGTTTGTAACTTTATCTGCCATTTCCTCAGGCAAAATTATTTTAAATTTTTTGGCACATAATACATTCATGCGCTCGATATCTGCCGTTCCATATATTCTTGAATCTCACGTACTGTTTTAGTAACGCATGTTTTCGAGGTGTCACACAACTCTTTTGTTAAGTCTTATTAAATGCAATTATTATCATTATTTCTTTTATACATATAGCTTCTTTACTGTGAATTACATATCTTCAGTCTGACTTAGTTGGATTCTTTGCTGGATGACTAAGTAATCTTTTTTGAAAATCCAATTTTCTTGTAATAAGTTACTACTGCAGCGCCTCTATGTGGTGAAGAATTCTGTCCTTTCAGTGGTTGTAATTTTTAAGCCTTTACGAAGTATGTTTTTAAAACTTGCCCAAAAATTCTTCATATTTCTTCGTTTCGCATTCCTATATGAACAATGATTTAGTGAAAGCTTTTTTTTAAAAAAATAAATTTCCAATAAAAATTTGGAAAACTTAGGAACTTTCCATTAAGAGCTTTCTTTCATAAGATGTATTAATTAAAATGCCTAATAATTGCATAATATACGCGTAAATCAAATTCACTTGTTCCAATGTAGGAACATCATAAGAATTTTCAGTCTTTTGTGAATAATTAATTTAAAATGAAACACACTCAAACATGAATTTAATTAATAACTACCACTTTTTTTTATAAGTATAATTTTATATAATGCAAACCAAGCTTTCATTTATTGAACACATTTATGAAACCAAATAACATTAAAATGACTTATCACTGTTGCAGTGACTTGTCATGATTATTATGACTATTGTTAAATTTTATTGTGTTACGGAAATCAAGCACTAATAAGGAAATTTTTTTTTACTCGATTTTTTAATATTCTCCGGAACGAATATTGCGTGGTTTAAAATGTATGCCATTTTTTTTTTTATTTTGCAGTACATTAACCTAATACAGATATAGTTCTGCAAATGGCACACTTTAAAGATTTTCAACGTGATGATTAGAATTATATTACAATTTCACGCATATAAAGACGGAAGTGCAGATTGTCTAAGCTGAGAAACATCTTTTCAAAATTTCATATGGAGACTAGGTATCCCATATTGCAATTCAGTAACTTTCACTAGTTTAATAATTCGAATTATTAATAGGAGGAACTTTACCGATTGCCTCCTTCTCATCTTGACATGTCAACATGCCTATCAGTACCAGTTTTGTTTTGAATGACAGACAATTATTTTCTCTCACTACAGCGCTTCTTATGGAAGGAAAAAAAGTGTTTATATTCCTTTTGTTGAGATGCATTTCCTTCATTAATTCATTTTTATCACGTTCAGGTTGGATTCAAAGGGCGCCTAAAGCGCTCTTCGACCCCGAATCTTGTAATTTAAAAATTACTCTGTTAAAAAGGGGAATTTGTCTTCTTCGTAGTGGTTTCTAAAGTATGGTGGGAAAAGTTTGGATGAGTAGAAACGCTGTTTTCAATGTAAGAGTTATAATAACGAGCGTCACTAGTGACATCTGGTAGATGAAAAAATCCTTAAATGGCAGAAAACTGGATTCTTGATGGAAGGTTGACTTAGACGATGTCTGTATGTTCTTGAGGAGCAGATAAGAACGAGTTTTGCTTTGTGAATATTGATTTTTGTGTATATTGACTTGTTGTACGTGGAGATTTCGAAAAAGTGGTGCATGGAATCTCATTTACCGACTAAGTGGAATTTTTCTGATAAATTATATATTCAACAACATGTGTACGAGTCTTTTTAGAAGAGGGGGAGGGTGCAAAAGATTATTTTATTTCGTTTTTATTAAGTTACCTAGTTATAAAAATACTTCTGGTGATTTTTAAAAAAAAAAACAAATGGAAGATAGCGTTTTTCAAAACATGAATTTTTTAAAAAGATTACCAATACATTAAATTATATAGAATTATTGAGCTAAGTTGACATGAATTATTATATTTTTAAATTATATGATAATTTAATAAAATTTTCTTTTTTTATGTGTTTTCATTGATTCTTATCAATGAATTATGGTTTTACGGTTACTCACATAGAAAAGAAATTAAATCTACTTGGAACTACTCCAAATGTTATTTATTTTAGTTTAATTTTCCTTACATTAGTTTTTCACTGATATTTTTTTAAAATAATATTTATGATTTGTTTCACTAAGAATATTGTATCTAGTGTTCATGTATGGATTATAAAAAAAACATTAAAATCGCGTACAAGTATTGAAGACAATAGATGTCATATATATATATGTATAAAATAATTTGTAAATATAAAATTAGTGTGAAAGAAAATCAGAATTAATAAAACGTTATTAATAACATACATATATACGTGCAATACCGTAAAGTTTAAATTATTTCTATGTGTAAGAAAAATAAAAGAGACATCTAGATAAAATGTATTCAATGTATATCATATATAATTGATCATTATGTGTACATAATTTTTCAAATATTAAAGATATTGATTAGTATTGTATAAAATTTATTCTGCGTCTTAATTGAAATCATTGTGTACAAAATCTGGTAAATTACAGCTATTAATGCGTATTTGTTTGCTTATAGGAAGCCTATATTGAAGTAAACCGCAGAAAGACAAGAGATATTCAGTTCAAAATAGGCTAATTTCTAAAACAAAGATATTCGAAAGATAAAAAAAAAAAAAGCTGTTAAAAATGTGTAACTCTGGATAGCGACTATATATATTCCTGAAGAGAAGTCTGGGTAATGTTTGATGAAGGATTAGATGGATCATACACATACACTCACAAATGTCCTCAACACATTTCCTTATAAATCTACGTAAGGGTTTCGTTCACACAAAAATCCGTTTTACATGTTCCTTTACTCTCTCACTAATACCCTTTCTGCATGCTTTTCTAACTGAACATCGACTTGCCGTATCTCCTTTTCTCTTCCTCAGGCCCCCTTGACTCAATGAAAATGATCAGTCTAATTTTTATATCTTCTACTGCATGGACAACGCCAAAAAAGTTATTTAAGTGTGATATTAACTCACGCTCATATTCCTTCATCGCGTTTGATTTACGGGAGCGGAGCTTATTACAACGTTTTTCTGAATTTCACTTGGTGTGTGTGTGTGTGTGTGTGTCATCAAATTTTCGATCGTTAATTTAACCAACTTCTCATCAAGCTAGAGCTTTGAAATTTTGGGAATCGTTCGTATTCGCCTAACAATGCAATATTTACACGTTTGCGACAAGTTTTAACTAATATTTCAATAATTTTAATAAGTCAAAATATTCTTTCCTCTAGGCGCTTTTAGGATTGAGGGAAAAATTTCTTTCCCCCTCTGGGAACACCGGGCACTCCCCACACCGCATGAAGTTATCGTAAACCTCGGAGATTGTAAAGGGGAGATACTATCTCCCCTTTACAATCTCCGAGATAGTAAGGGTTGCTGACTTTTAGTCAGTAACCATTCGCAAGAAAGAAAGTTTCCAATATTTGGCGCCGTGTCTTATCACAATAATTTTTTCTGAATTCTGGTTCCCATTTTTTTTAATAGAATGACTTACAAACTTTCAAATGCATGTTTTGATTTTATGAGTATTATGAATTTTTTAATACTGTCACAAATGTCTCTTTTTAAGTGAATTTTAAAGTTAAAAATAACTAACAGTTTTAACTAATATTTCAATAATTTTCTCTAATAAACTTTGCCACTATATAAAAACGTTGGTTTTTATATCGAATTTTTTATTTATTGAAGACAACAGCAACAGATGTCCATAATTTTTCCTGCACAACGAGGTGTATCTTTTACCTGTAGAAATCATTCCCACAATTTCTAAACCTATCGTAAATTATAAAATTGCACCAATAGTATGTGCTGCTAAGATAGATGATGCTTACTTCCAGCATTTTAGTGATCCTGCAGCCAATGAAATCAATATTTCAATCCTCACTTCACAAACTAGAACTGACTGGAGGATCTCAATAAAACTCAAGCCATTATCTTCAGAAGATACGGAAAAATTGACCCTACCATGAATTTAAACCTTTTCGAAGAAGAGATCAACTGGGTTTCTATTGTTCGCTGCCTGGGACTCCAAATAGACTCCAAACTAACTCACAAACAGCATTTCAGATATCTTTCAGAAAAATTTTGGACCAAAATTCATCTATGCATCTCACTCATTGGCAGAAATTCACCTCTTTCCCTAAAAAATAAAGTGCTACTGTACAAACAAGTTCTTCGCCCAATTTAACTTATGCCGCCCTCGTTTGAGGGTCGGGCTTAACCACCCATATGAAAAAAGTGCAAGTAATGCAAAATAAGATCCTAAGAATTATGACAAATTCCCCTGGTGCATCAGAAACTCAGTTATTCATAACGACTTAAATACTGATTCCATTGAAGACTACATCCCCAAGCTGTCAAGAAATGTTTTCACCTCCATCTTAAATCACAATAATGAAATTATCAGAGCTCAAACTACTTTTACCAATCCTCAATTCAATTTCGCCTTCAAAACAACCAAATGGTCTCTTCCCTTAAAATCTCCAAAGTGATTCTCATTATTTGTCTAATAATACTTCACTTCTCGTAATGATTAGAGCATCAGCATTTGTATTTCATATTGGTTACATCTAACTCACATTATGTTGATACTGAATGGTATCACGGGTACTCCTCTGATTTATTTTTCTTCATTCATTAATTCTACTTCATCTCTCCGTGGGCACCATCTGCTGACCTTTTCATTCACCACTTATTCCTACATTCTGAACAAAAGCGATGACTCGCTGACGTTCGTCAACCATCTTAAGTACAAACTAAAAGTTATAATTGCATTCTTATCCGAATCGGACTATGACCAAAGCAGTTTGACGGTGATAAGTCAACGGTAGGTAGATGGCAACAAGAAAAAACAAGTCGCTACTACAATGAGGTTTCTGATTTTAAAATGAGGTATCTGTCCTTTTTTATTATTCGCCTTTTTTATATACTGCTGTTTGTAGAAAATGCAACACCATGAAAGAATCATCAGAATCAAATGAAATTTAATGCAGAAACGACTTGTACTGATACAAATAAATGATGAAATTTTCAAAACAAAAGAAACAAATTAAGCGTCCGAAATCAGTATTTGGTGCAGCCACCATGCGCTGCAATAAGTGCTGCTATACGACGTGGCATGGAGTCAAACAGATGTTGAATATCTGCTTGAGGAAGAGAATTCCATATCGCTTGTATGCGCAACCAAAGTTCGTCTTTGGAAACTGCAGGACGCGGATCACGAGCGAGACGCCGACCAACCATATCCCACACGTGCTCAATAGGCGACATATCCGGTGAATAAGCAGGCCAAGGAAGAAGTTGCATGCGTTGTGCTGAACAGAAGTCTCGAACAGTCCGCGCAACATGTGGGCGTGCATTATCCTGCTGAAAGATAGCTCCAGGGATGCCTTGAAGGAAAGGAACGACTTCGGGCTGTAGCACTTCACGGACGTACCTGTTGCTATTGAGATTACCCTCAATTCGTATCAAATTGGATCGTCCATGATACGAAATCGCACCCCAGACCATAACTCCGGGTGTTCGACCACTATGTCGTTCAATAATACACTCAGGAAGGCAGCGTTGACCGGCATAACGTCTAACACGAACACGGCCATCATGGGTCCACAAATTGAAGCGTGATTCATCTGAAAAGACAACTTGGTGCCAATCAGCTCGCCTGTCTCTGTGCTCAAGAGCCCACTGCCGACGCAGCCGTCGATGATTCGCCGTGAGGGGAATCCTGTATAAAGGCACCCTTGCACGCAATCCACGGCGCAGCAGACGACGACGAATTGACGAAGCCGACAATTGTACACCTGTAGCAGTAGACCAACGTGCTGCCAGCTGCCTGGAGGAAGCTGTGCGATCATTCACCGCCATGCGGAGCAGGTGTCGATCATCGCGCTCTGACGTCACCTTCTGTCGTCCAGTGCCTGTTTTTCGAGTTGTTCGGTGCTCGTCGGTCCACTGCTTCCAAACTCGCATCACTGTGGAACTGTTCCGCTGCATACGAGCTGCTATTGCGCGATAGGAAAATCCTCCTTCTCGAAGGCCGATTATCCTCCCTCGTTCAAACTCCGTAAGTTGCTTGAATTTCTTATTCTTCCGTCGTGGAGGCATACTCAGGTCTCACTAAACGTTTGCCACTAACAAATAATCATAGACTTTTTTCAACGTCCCGCTACAGCACTTTATTTATACGCTTTCAGCATCAATTCAGAGGGCGCTGCGCGCGCCGCGCACGCGCGATGGCTCTGAAACTTTATTAATTTGCATAATATCCTATAATTGACATTTGCTGCGAATTTCATTTGATTCTGATGATTCCCTCATGGTGTTGCATTTTCTACAAACAGCAGTTTATATATATATATATATATATATATATATATATATATATATATATATAAGGGAAATACCACTGACTGACTCATCATGAGATCTCTAAGACTATACAACCGATTGACTTGAAATTTAGTACAGTTACTCATTTTGCGATGTAGACGCTCACTAAGAACGGATTTTATGGAATTCTTATCCAAAATGTAATTTTCATCCGTTAATCTACTCTTATCCATCGGTTATGTCATTTTTGGCGATAAAGTCGCTAAAAATGATGTGATCGACGCCAAACGGAATAGATTTTTGTTATATGTATACTGTGTATTATCACCAATTAAGTTCACTTGGTGAGATTTGCGCGTGCGAAATGGAAAAATACCAAATAATTTAATATTGAGGAGCTATTTGAGGATTGGCAAGATTTTGGCGAAGGGGCTCTTCATGCGAAAGTTTGTGCACGTCGAAAATAGGAAACGTACATATTTAGCGATAGAAATAAATGAGTTTGGAATCCCACGGTTGGTGAAAGTGTAGTTTAGCTCCACAACTGAGCGGGATTTTGAAAAATACTAAAATGGCGACTTCTTACGGAGTAAACCACACGCAAGACAATCCGCTGAGTAGGATGCATTGTAGGTTTATCATATGTAATGTAAATATTGAGCCCCAAAATTTCTACATTTAGAGATTTATCACCAAACATCTTCCACTTCCAAGTCGAAGCATTTTAATGACCTTGCATTGTGAATTTTAAAAAGCTATACTATGGTAACCCCAGTTGATTTCCGCCCGCTTTGCTGAGCAAACGATAATTTTTTATTGTTGTGGAACCTATACGTAAGTTTTAAATTTATGAGAAAAGTATTTTATTATTAATAATGATTGATAAATTAGATTTGTAAATCGAAACGCAATCTTACGAAGATATTGAAGTTGGCTTTTAACAAATGAATAATAACGGTATGTTATTCATGCCATTGATAAAAAAAAAGTAGCTATCAAAATATTTATTTTAATATACTTAAAAATTTATACATTTGTGGTTTATATTCAGAGGTGACAAAAATTAAATTTATTAATGTCATATTTTATTATTTTACTGTTGAATTTGAATATTTGATAATTTTATTTTATTTTCTCGATTACAAGTTTTTGAAATCATCACAATCTGAGATGATATAAAACGACGGAGTTATGAAGGTTTTCGTTTACGGCAGAGAGATTTCGTAACTTTCGAAAGACGTCATCCACTTTTTTTCCTGCTCAGTTCGATCAGCGCATAAAGCTACGGAAATCGTAGAAATGGTTATTTTAAAAATTTTCGAGGGATAAAAAGGATTTTTTTAAAGTATCGGTAAAAATAAAGAAAGCAACGAAAATCGTAGAAATGGTTATTTTAAAACGAAAAAAGAGAAAATTTTTCTGAAAAAAAAAACGAAATCAGGCGAATTTTCATTTCAAATAAAGAAGGGAAACTGGGGTTTTGACCGTTGCAACCATGGCAGATTGACAAGAAATTAAAGAAAAATCGCTTACCTCATTTTGAAGGAGCTTCTTCATCACCAGGCGGGTTTATAGCGACGATAGCTTGCAGAAAAGTGTTAAATGATTCGCTGTTGATGTCATGATGATGCTTTCGCCGCCATATGTATTCAGCCAGATAATTGTCAAACTGATCATCCGCCTGGCGATTGTGTCGCCGGAAAGATCTTTTTATGGCCGACCAAGCTCCTTCTATCGAATTTGTATGAGCTTCGGTTTCGGGGTCCTTAAGGGTGAGACTGTGGTTGACCTTTAAGTGAACGAACCCCTCGTCCGAGAGGCATTTATAGGCCTTCCAGCAGTCCGAAACACTAACGGACCCCGGGAGCACCCACTCCTTAATGACGGCCAGTAGCTCTTCTTTAGTACTGGAGTCCACGACTTTAAAAAAACATTCATTCGTCCCTCTCGCAACACCACCAAACACCCATGTACCTTCACGGAAACACCTTCCATATACATTTTACCGACTTTGATTCATCTATTTCAACAACGACACCTCACCACCCATTTCACACTCGTCCATCAAACACGCTTCCCGACAAAACTGTACCAATCACTCACCACCACCAGTTTGTAATTCATCGGCGGTCACGCCGATTCATCGCCTTACCAGAACCATTCGCGTCTGAAGCAATCTCCAGTCATCCATATTACTTTCAAACCAACGCTTCCACCGGACCGGTTCTTTTCTTCGCCTCCCTGGCCCTGACCACGTTTACGACCTGGCTCGCACAACCACCAGGTCAGACTTACATTCCGTCAAAGAGACTTACATTCCGTTAATTTCGTTTGGTCATCTCACACAACAATTAATCACGTTTTAGTGATTAAACCCTCTTTCATACACCATTCCAGAACAGCTTTCTGTATCGGAACTCCAGAGTTGAAGATACAGAGACTTGAAATCTGGACCCATGTGGATACAAATCTAGATAAGCGGAAAAATGGTCCATTTTATAGATTCACTAGGGTTATGAAAAATTGCATGTGGTAACTATATTTGAACTTATCGCCAAAACTCAAATCAAGTAAGACTAACCTGGGTGGTTATCTTCCCCACTGTTTCGGACAGGAGTTCAGGATCGGGATCGGTTCAGGATCAGGATCGATTCAGCTGGTCGGTTGATTCAGTTCGGTCAGGATCGGATGGATGGTTCAGGATTGGGATTCAGGACCCCATTTGTTACTACTGTTATTGCGGTTACGTTACACGGCGATTTACGCGTTTGCTACGCGTTACGCGTTGCGATTTACGCCTCGATTTTACGCGATTTGTTGTTACGCGTTACGCGTTGATTTACGGACTGGACATTTGTTACGTTACGCGCACGCGTTACGATCGCAACATTACGTTTACGGCACTGCGTTGCGATTGCCCCGCGCGTTTGCGTTTACGTTGCCGCGTTACGTTTGCCCGTTGCCGGCATTTCGATCGTTGCCCCGCTGTTATCGCGTTACATTACGCTTACGTTACGTTACGCAATCGACGCGTTACGTTACGCGATTTTGTTTACGTTCGCGTCGCAACATTTACGCTACCGCTTATTA
>BMAW01110190.1:1683-18054 GCA_019974015.1 Nephila pilipes | reverse complement strand
TTATTTTTTATTGCACTACAGCTTACATAATAATATTCCTTGAAAAAATTGTTTACTTTTAATTTTTCTTTTTGCATACAGAAAGCACTTTCCTTTCGGGGGGTATCTACGTAACCCATTACAACAGTGAGGAAATGCCGAAGGAAATCGAAAGCATTCTTGGAAACCGATCTCCCTTCACAATAGGCCTAAGCTGATCTTATTCTTATTAGCCTGAAAGAGGAAGCAAAAATTAGACTAAGGAATACGTATTATAAACACACTTTTCCAAAGAATTAAATTTAAAATGATCATTTTCATTTGAAAGTCGTTTTTTTTATAAACGCTACAATTCCAATTGCTAACTATATATATATATGCCACAAAAACGGCTTAGAAAATTTTAAATAATAAAAGAAAATGAATCGAAGACAAGTTCAAGCTCAACTGTTGTTTTTATTCCATATTTGTAGAGAGAGAGAGAGATTATAGCCTTACGGCTGTAGATACAACTGGGAAGTTTGATGAACAATATAAGAGCGCAGAAGAGTTCAGAAGAGCATAATATTTTTTTTATTCTTTTTATAATATCGAGGTGTGGTATCGACTATCAGGGTAGTAGTAGAAAGCTCAAATTTTACAATGCATATTTTCTAGCTATGAGTAGTCCTGCTCTGGCGAGGGGAAGATGAAAGCGCTTTTTCATCGTACATTTAGTTTTATAGTAAGGATTTTCCAGAGACATTTTGTCGGTCACATGGTCTCCCAGTTCTAGGTGTGTGAAGAGATTTCTGGGACTTTAGCTTCCGACAGAAAGTCTTGTAGAGATTATTTCTGTTACATTTACGACCATGGGAAAGCGGATTAAACAAATTTTACGTGATCTAATAAATAAAAGATAATTTGGGACTGGATCAGGAAATAGAAATGAACTGTTTATTTCTGAATTAGAGAATGGGGAAATTACAAAATTAAATTATTATTCATTGAAACTTCTAAATTAAACTTAAATCATTACACACACGCACACACGCACACGCACACGCACACGCACACGCACACGCACGCATATATATGTATATCATATTAGATTCGCGATGGATACGGCCGTGCATTCATAAATTCAGTTCTTTCCAAGAAATAAGTGAATTATTGCTGAACCTTTTAAAAAAAGTGCATTTGAGTTTATTTAATAAAAAAAAATGTACAAAAATTTCTAACTGGGTTTATTAATTATTAGTTTAATAATTTATCATAATTATTTTTATGCATTTCATCAAAAATTTGCTGCATTCTCAGATAGTGTATCGCAAACAAAATTGTTTTTGAGACATGAAAATATAAAATTCAGAAAGTTTACTGAATCTGTGTTTGAAATAGTTGAAATAACTATAAATCAACTTCTGGTAAGTAATATTAGTAGATGTGAAAACAGAATGTTTCAAGATTTTAAAAAGGAATAGATTAGAAACCGAAGTAAATATATATATATTCTAATTTACCCTTTAAATAGTGCTGACACACTGAATAATTTATTATTGCCGTATTGTGAAGTTGTTTTACACGGTTGCGGAACAGATCTTTCCTCCTTTAAATATGGTCAAATTATTGGGATACAGCGATCAAAGAAAACAATTAATTAGATAGTTAAAATTACTGGGATTCGGCTTAGGAGTGTCCAAAACATTATTAAAACAAGGAAGGATAGAGGTAGACCGAAAACACCTCGAAATAAATACCGTCAAAATAACTTAAATTTTCGGGACCGAAAATATCTTAAATGACTATTAGACTACAGATAAGTTCAAAATGTTACCGATACATTATTTTCCCAGTTATATTTATTTAACCATTCGATGAAATAAACTCGTAATTTTAGTCACCGATAGGGTTTTAAATGTTTTTTTTTTTTTTTTTTGAATATCTTTTCTGGCCAATCCATATTTATTCAACAAATCAATGAATCAACAAATAAATATATAATTCCTAATTCCACTCCATTGCCCTTTTACTGGCGAAATCTGTTTTCTTGCAACTCATTGCATAGAACCATTTCTTTTATTTTTCTTTTACTGTCTTTTGTTTCCATCAAGTACAGGAGTTCCATTTGTTACTCCTCTCAAATTGAGGATTTGCGAATACGGTTGAAGAAATAAAATAAACCTTTGAGTTCTTACTCTGATCTTTTAAGGAGTCACTTGGACATATTAAAGTTCACCTTAAGAAATGCTATCAGACTCTGCAAAGGTGAATCGGTCATTTAATCCAGTGCAACGGGTACATTACCAAGACGATGGAAATGAAAAGTAAATACTACTTCCTCATGAAATTTAATTTTCATTGTCAGAAGGGAAAATCACAGTTATATGTTAGTACTTAATATAAAAGTACATCAATATTTTCATTCGGTCCAGAAGTTAAAGCAATTTCATGGTATTCTTAAATATAACATGAAATTCAAACTGTAGAGAGTTACAAGAAAACAGATTTTTTCAACATAATGTATAAGGCTGCCATCTTTCTCTTATTATTATAACCAACGCGTAAATGCTTAAAACTTCCTCTCCATACATTAATAGTATGAATTATATTCAATAAATGACAAGGATAAAGTCAGTAAACGTATCGAAATTAGTGGTATTGATAAAATGCTAAGAAATGTGTTTCGATACATCAAAATTGAAGTTTTTATATTTACCTATAAAAAAACAGAAATACGAAAGGCATCACGAATAAGAAATATATACTCATTTTTTATGTATAATTAGATGGGGAAAATGATCTTATTATACAAGTACCAATATTATTTTCAACAAAAAGAATGAATAAAAACATCTGCTAATTAAAGAATAAAATTGTTATATATTGAACTGTTATATAAATTGATTGTTATGTAAAGAATATGAATATAAAAGACCATATTGTTTTAGTATTATTTAATGCTGGAGAAGGCTTCTTTATAAATAACCTATTTTATACTGTAAATAAAGCGCATTACTGCTTTACAGATAGGTATGTCCCTCCGATCATCAATTAAAAATTATATCAGGTTGAAATAATTGTTTCTAAAGAAAGCAACAAAAGCTTCGAATGTTTTCGCGATGTCGCTGGGAAAGATATACTAGAGTGAAGATTTGAATCAATTAGTTAGGCAAACGTTTCAGCCTTAATTGTCTTGAAGAACTATGAATGGATTTTTAGCCATAAAACGACAACTTTCATCAACAATGATGAAGAAGCTAAAAGTTCATCACCGACTCTGTTAGTTCACTAACTAACGTTTTTGTTTTATTGTCCAAAACTTCAAGAAATGAGTTGAAGAGTTTTCTATGGACCGACAGATAAACGGTTCAAATCCTCCCCCCCTCGCTCAAGATCAGCCGTGCACCTCCAGCATAAGGAAGGAAACCCATTCCTTAAAAGGGAAGGGAATAAGATGAGTAGACTCGGGATTTGACAGATAGATGGCAGCACTGCCTAGATCTATTGTTTGTAAATAACCTCGACGTAAAATTCGCATCTGTTGGCCTAATTAAAACACTCACCCCATAAGAAATCCGGACTAGTGCTATTTTAGCTCAGGTACATGCATCAAACAGACCCAGCGTGTTAATTATAGACAGCAGGTCGACTTAAAGTAACCATTCTTTTGGTTGATGCTTAGTATCTGGTTCTGTAAGAATGAATCTGGGATGAAAAATCGTTCGGTCACAATACAATTTTAATTCGAAACAAATGTCTGTCAATTCAAAACTAGTTAACCTATAAATAAGTGCCAAATATATTTGGCGTCAATTAACAAATGTCAGCACACAATGATGACACAATCTTGCATTAGCAGTTTCATTTGTTATCAGAAACAGGTATTTTTGCATCATCATCCAACTTCGCAATGACGTTTTATTATGCAGAAGCAATTAAAACTTACCAAAACGGAGTTTTTTGCGTCCATCCCATTCCATTATTTTCCTTATCTTATTGACATCCGAGACGTCCGTAACGTCCCTTTTTGTCTTGGTTCCATTTTTGACTTGCTCATTGCCGGCAGGTTCCGCCTGGAGCGCCACCGTCATGAAAGTCAGGATGAGAAGGTACACAAGCAAGTGTTTCATGGCTGAACTTAAGAAGTAACAAAATGTGTCTTATCAGAGAATAAGATCAAAATAATTCGAAGTAATTTTTGTATAAACAGTCGCGGAATATGTCTTTAGGCAATACTATTGGTGAGGTGGCCAAATCTTAAGGGCTCTTTGTTAAATAGCAAATGTTATCTAGAGAAGGTCCTTGTTAAATGGCAAAGAAATTCATGACTCATGGTACATTGTGTAATTATTTGTCCAGGATATCCACGAAATTTGATGAAAAGGAGCAACATTCCGTTGTTTTTTAATAATTTTTTTCTCAATGTGAACTAAAGAATTTTTTTTTTTTTTTGGTCTTTATTTATCTTACTTCGTTTTAGAAATTGAATTAAGTGATGCAGTATAGATTTTAGTTTCAGCTATTTTAGTATCCAACGCTGTGACAGTTCTATGTCTTCGACCTCTTGTGGGTGAGGAAAAATCGAAACTTGTACGAGTTAACCTTTTTTGTACTCCTATGTCTTCTCCGCTTGGTAAAAGATTTACTTGGAGAATGCATGAGAAGTTTCGGTTAAAGTCCAACCGCGCATTTTCGACACACATGAGTCATTTGGCTGTCACTGCATTCATTCTACCATACGGTACGATCAAATTGTACTCCATAATCTTTTCAAAAACATATATGTAATAAATTAAAATTCGATATTTGATGGCAAAGCCATTTTAATTTTCATCCTTTCGGGACGTTCCCGAAGGACGGAGGGGTATCGGAAGGAACTGTCGCACGGGCCGGGGGTTTTGCGTCGCTAAGTCTAACTCTAGAAAAATAATCACAAAAAAAAGTTTTCGTTTTAATTTTATAATTTTTGGTAAAATTTTAGATTATTACTTAAGATGTTATATATTTTTAAATTAGCACATTTTTAATAATCTTTTTTCTTCAATTTAGAGAAAAAAGTATATGAAGAAGTGCTTACTTTGAGAAATAGTTTTCAGAGGCGCTATTAAAATAATTCTGGAGTTTTATGGACAAAATACATCAATAAACTTTAAAATTAATAAAATATATACAGTAAACACTATTGGCAAGAAGTAACAAAACTTAAAGTAAAGACTGATTCTAGTAATTCTTTAAGCGCGGGGAAACGCAAAGTCCTGCTTTATCTGTCTGTGACAAAATGTCCACATCAGAATCACAAGAAATGTTCTTTTCAATCCTTTTGGAAGATTAATCACACTCTCATAATTAAATGGATCATCCCTCATGTGAGTACACTCTTCTGATAAACAAAGCTTTCTCGCAATTATAAACAAAAGTCAACGCTTGCCGAAATAAAAAGAGAAGTAAACGAAATATATCCAAACGCAACGCAAAAAGCAACAGTACTGATGGTAAAACTCTAAAAAGAAAAAAAATATATAAATTTAGTGGCAAAAACTGTTAAAAAAAGCAATCCTAAAACTATGTTCAGTTCAAAAGCAATGGACACAGGGCGCCGTCTTGAGATTCTTAAAAACGTTCCATATTAGAATGCGAATACGAATTGTTCGGCCCCTGAGCTCATTCTCCAGTGACGCGTATCTGGTACGTTCGGCCTTGAACGACAATCGCGAGGGATGCGTATATAGTACGTTTGTCCGGAAAGGGTTAAGGATTAGGATGATTTTATTTGCCCAATAGTCCAGCGCCGTATCAGATGTGTCACGTGACTCTCATGAATTGGTGTAAGCCTTTCTGGACAACAGGAAAAGACACCATTTGGTAATATCTAAGGAAGGCGACTTACCTGCGAAAGAAATCCCTGGGTATCAAACCAAATCTAGTTACAAGGAATAATCTATAATAAAGTGCTGCATGAGGAGATTTTATATATTCTCTTTCTGACGAAATTAACAATGCATTGCGACTGTAAAATAGGCAATCTTTATTCATTAAATTACCCATGCAATCATTAGATGGATCGTTTCCGTATTTTAGCCTGGAGGCATTCAAAAGGCTTGGATTTCGCAAATAATTTAAAAAGTTCCTCATTGTCCGATGACTTTCAATCCATTGTTAAGAACAGAGAATTCAGTTGTCTTTGTACCAATCAATCACCTTTGAATATTAGCCATAATGAATTTTTGTATTTAAATACGCATTATTATTCGAAATGGATTGTAATGTTGCGCAATTAAAAAAGTTTTTAGCGCCTGTCTTTCTCGGCATTGTTAAGCAATATCCCTCTCCAAACGACTTGAATAAGTTACGAATTTGAGCTTTGTTTCCGATCGATCAATCAAATCAATAATCAATCAAATTATTTTTCCGAACATCATTTTTAAGAATAAAAACAGCGAGGAATTTAATTTTAGAATAATGCGTTAGTATCATTGTTCCAATAAATTTTAATGTATTTTTTTTTTTTTTTTTTTTTTTTTTTTTGTTTAGCTCCAAAAGTGTACATTTTTTTTCAGGTAATACTATTTCATTTTCTGTTCACTTTTACTACATCATTTAATGTGTAGTTAGAAATTGCTTTGTACAAAATACTTTTTTTTATCCTCAAGTGGTGTCTTCGAATCGTAAAAGTGTTATGAGAAGTGACTGTACACACACATGTCCTTTAAAGTCATATAAAGCATTTATTGTCCCTGATTGGTCATTTGTTTTTTTTTTCTCCTTTCCCTACACTTTTGGTTCGATATTGACCGCTCGGGGCCCATAGTCCTCCCGTTGGGGTCTGGAAGTTAGGAGAGAGGGGGATGCCAACTCAGGTGTCGGCCTCGTCACTTGACCAGTTTTCAAAATTACGAAGTCTGTCGCCAATAGCCCTCATGTTGCTTCTAGTGCGGCATTAAAAAAAACTAAACTAAAATTCGATATTGACTACCGTAGCCAGGTGATGATGGTCCTGACCGTGCGGGAGTCCATTCGTGGGTTCAAGTTCTAATTCCATCATAGAACCCGTCGAGTAGCAGAACAGTTGCAAGTGAAATCCAACCTGGATTAAAGTCTTACGTTGGGATAGTGGGGAGGTTTTTAGAAGGGAGTGTCAAATTTGATGCAATCCTAATCATTTGATCTGGATTCCAAATTGCGAGATCCGTCAACAAAGCCTTCATGTTGTTTCTTAGGGAAAGGTTAATAAGCAATTAATCGATAAATTTTCTCGGTATAAAACAGATTTTTTATCCTTTTTTTTCAGGTTCATTTCCCTTTGTACTAGATATATGCTCATAAAATTAATTATATATTATTTGTATTTATATCATTCCTTCTATAATAACGAAGTGCGAAATTTAAAAAAAAAAATGGACAAAAAAGTTGTTTGAGTTCAATACATTTAACGCTTCCTAAATGATTAAATAAAAAAAAAAGCACTGTTTTATTCAAGAAGCAATCACACGAAACATCCGACATGAAATTAAAACCTGCATTTAGTACAACAGGGAACTTCTTTTGCAGAGGCAAGAGCGACCCATTAATATAAATTCGACGCATAAGATTCTATGCTCAGGAACACAGTGCTCGTTTCTCATTCATTGCATCCATTTGTACTACTGCGCAGCGCTCAACATTTGGCTGTGGCATTTAATGGCCTAAGAACGAAATTATTAGATTATTTAAATTTAAATGTTTTTATTGCACAGTATGCAAACTGGAAGACCTTCCTGTACTTTGAAGTCAGGAAACGTTATAATTCTTTCGGAGACACGTTGTTACTTTTGTCCTGAAAACACATCTAAAATGGAAGAAAATAGTTAAATAGTCAGAAACTTTTTTTTTTTTTTGTAATTTCTCGAAATAAAGCTTCGAATTCCATAGTAAAAAGGAATGCGATTTGTATTTTAATTTGTTTCCATGTAATTTGTTACCAATAACCGCGGTAGCCGAGGGGTGATCGGTATTATTTTAATCGAGTCCTGATGCCAATGAAAGACCCCACTGATGCTCCACTTGAAATCTTTCAAGATTCAACATCTTCCCTTCGAATGCAATGGAAGTTTGGAAAGTGTGGTGGCAACACAAGTTTCGTTCTCACCACTTAATATTGGTTTAAAATGACGAGATATGTCACTATTAATTGTCATTGTTGAACAATGAATCAATGATTGTCAAATATGCAATCGACAATTATTGCTCAAAGCGAAAAAGCCTAATGAATATAGCATCCCTTGTACAAAATAAATCCCACCAAAACTAAACATTGCCAAGTCTCTTGTGTCGCTTGTATGCCATTTTTGTGAAGGAGGTCCTGTTTTCAATATTTAAGTCTCAGTATTTTGTATTATTCTAATTGATAACTTGAAGCATATATGTAATTAAATTTCCGAGACATGATATTAGGATAATAAAATATACAATGAGAGGGCATTATTCTGTTATTCTCAGAGGACTTAAAGTATATCCTCCTCAGTCCAGGCGTCGTCTGTAAGAGACACTAAACAACACTTTCAAAAAATGCCGCCAAATTGAATAAGAGGCGTCATTGATTAGAATTTAGAATTAGCTAGTTTTCTTGTTAATAGATGGCATTTCTAAAAAAAGGATTTTTAATGAACATTTTTCATTCGTAGCTTATTTATGGTAAAATGAAAATGGTCTTTTCCGAGAGAAAGAAAATTATACGCTTGCGCATTGCTTAGTGTCCATATTTTCTTATTATTTGTATAATAAAAAATTATTAAACACACCATTGAATTCTTTAAACTTGCTATTTATATATAACTATTAATTTCTCACTCAAATCTTCCCACTTCTGATTTAGAACGCTGTTATTTTAGTGCCGCCTGCAGGAGACATTGGGTCAATGGCTATCAAAATCACTCGAATTAAAACTCTAATTATGGCATATGTTTCAGCTCGGAATGATATTCTTTAATTGCTAACAGAATTCACCAAATGTAGATATTTAAGGGATACAGGACAGAATCTGTATCTGTCAGAAAATGAAATGAAACATAATTAGTGTTCACTGTAATTACGTCTAATTTAAAATTTCCCAGAATTCGAATGTATTGGCTAGAAAAAACTATAACTCCCGTACTCACAGACAGCATTTCTTAGAAATCCCAAGATCTCAATAAGAATAAACTTAAAATTGAGAAATTATTTAATAGCATAAGATAAAGAGGGAGAGAAACACCGAATGAGATAAATTTTGGAAATTAAGACTCTTCTGCAAACAGTTCGGACAGGAATATTTTGCGATTCGAATTTTGCATTATGCTTATTTTACATTATGCTAATTATTATGAATTATTAATTAAGTTACAATTAAAGAAAGATTTTAAATGAACACGATGATGTCACTTTGTCTCAATGTCTCCTGCAGGAGACACTTATTTGTCAAAAATAAAAATTAAAATAATTTTTTTTAACATTTCTTCAGTACTTTTTTATGTATTTAGAACCGATTGATACAAATAATGTTAAGATTTATGGTTCAAAGTTGATCTTGGGTCTGAGGAGGATATAATTATGCTGTAACGGGTTCTCTCAAGCATTTCCTCTTAACTGACCACTAGGATTACTTAACTAACCTACGAGGTTCGAAATGAGATCTTCGCCTTGTGAAATAACCATTATCTATAAATGACTGAGATTTACAAAAAGGAAGTCTGTTATGAAGTATGGAGGAAATTGAAGAGGAAATAGAAGAATTATATGAATTCATAGAATCAATATGTTGGTTCGAGTAAATAAAATTCGACATATCAAGGATGTATATGAGAACCTGGCTCGTATTGCTGCATGAGAAGTCTGTTTAAACGGAATCTAGAGATTTGTAAAGGAATGTTTTGAGTTATTAATATGTAAATATAGAATTTTTTACGACTCTTCATGATAATATTTAATTAAGGACGTGATTAGTTAAACTCTTCGCATTATTAAATTACCTTGATACTTCTTATTCAAAGTCTGAATAAACTATTTTAGATTTTCGACTGTTCATCATTACATCACTATGGCTCTTACTCACAACGCTAAGAGTCAGAAGCAATGCCTGAACTTCTTTAATATAATATTTTGTCTCTAAATATCACCGAATATCTGCAGGATATTAATGACAAACAAATGTGAGAAATCAGATTTGTCAGTAATTTCTGCAGATGGGACAATCATGCTTTGTTGGAGGTATGAAAGTTACTGCCGACTCCAAAGGAAAATTTCTTGAAAAGTAACACATTTTTGAAAATTTTTCCACTCATTTAGAACTCATTACATGTTTATGGGAAAATGACGTAAACAGATAAAGATGTTACGGATAGATACATAATTCTGGATCAACGTGCATTAAAGTGAGGTTACAACAGACTCAATTCATATGATGTCATCGTCACGTGACAGTTGTTATCAAATGTTTCTTTTCTGTCACATGTAGACACGGTAGCTTAGTGGTCATGTGTGCGTACTCGCGGCCTGTAGTTTTCGTCGATTCAAATTTCCCAGCCTTCAAGCCTCAGAAGACCCATCGTGTTACTGGGGCTGATGCACGTTAAATCTGTTGAGGCCCAAAGTCCTCCTATTGGTGTGATGTGGAAGTTAGGAGAGGGAGGTGCCAGCTTTAGTCTCATCCTCGTTATTTGACCAAGGTACAAAATTACGAGGTTCGTTGCTAAGAGCCATCGTGTTGCTTCTATTGCGACGTTCTTAAAAACAATCAAGCAATCAATTTTCAGCCAGTTCATGGGCCTCTCTCTTACTGTTGCCAGCCCTTGATTTCAAACAAATCTTTTTAAAAAGTACATATTTGTTAACAATATTAATATACACAAGTAAACAGATACTTTTCATTTAAATTAACTATCGATATGATACAGAAAAAATGCACTCTCTCTTCCTACTTCAGCACAGTTTAATTCAAATAAAAATAGAATTTAAAAAAAAAATTGTGTTCTTCTTATGACTTCTATCACATTGTTAAGTTTACATTTTATTCTGAGATCAGAGGATTCAGTTGTCTATAATCCAATCAATCACGCTTGAATATTAATCATTTGTATTTCCGTTTTTAAATTCACAATACTACACGAGATGGAACGCCATTTTGCAATTAGAAAGAGTTTCAGCTGCTGTCTCACCATTGTTAAACAGTTTCTCTTATCTAAAATAAATGCGCACGGTGAATATTTGAGTTTTATTACGAAATGTTAAGTATATTTCGAAAAGAGAAGACAATGAAAACAAAATTGAATGACTAAAAAAATCCAACAAAAAACTTTATCTGAGATTCTTTAACTTTAAGGGGGGAAAAAACTTTCTATTTATTTCTAGAATTGTACTTGAGGATTATTCTTTAATCAATTTTGATGTTTTAGTTTGAGCGTTTTTATTCAAAGAAAAAACTCTGCATGCACTTTTCTTTTAGATGATGTCACATTTCATTTCCTATACACTGTTACTGTATTAAAATTGTAGTTTGAGACTTGCTTAATCCAAAATAATCACCTTACACTTTTTTGTTTTATTTTCATATAAAATTAAAATCACGGAAAAACATATTGAAAGAAAAGAAATCATTTAAAATTTTATTATTTGCTTAGAAAAAAAAAGGAACCCTAAGGGTGCTTGCATTTTTCAAAGGTACGTGAAAACTTTAATGGATACCATTTTCGTTCTGGTGGCAAGATGAAAGTTTTCATTAAAGCTTGATGTTGACGACTACCTCCAGAATTCAGCACTAGAGGATTTGCCCGATATATTTATGTTCATTTATATCTTTATATTCCTCTCTATATATTAATGTATACAATTTGAAGTATTTGTGTATATAACTCAAAATATTTATGTAGATAATTCCATATAGTGATATTAAACTCAATGTATGTTTATATTCTGCTATACGTTCGCCACCCAAGAGGCTATTGTTTTAGTTGGATCCCTTTTAGAGTATGAGATAATTTTTCAATTTCTTATCGTTTAATTTTAATTACATTTAGCTTAAATATATTCAATTTAATAATTTATCGTTTTTTTTTAATTTTAATATCGTGGAAATTTACTATTATCCATTTCTCGATATTTCATCGTGTACTTTAATTCTTATATTTAATTGAGTAATTTAATGATAATTATAAAAAAGCGCACTTTTTTGCTAAATCTGCTCTTTGTAAAACTTTGCATAGAACTTTTTCTTTAGATTATTTAGAATTTTCAGTTCTGTATATTTATATATTCATCTAAATATGTTTTAATATTCTTCTCCATGTATTTAAATATTCATCTCGATATATTTATATACTCACAACTCGATATATTTTAATATAATTTAATAATTATTTGTATTTACAAATTCAATTTCATATATTTATGTGTTCATCTCGATATATTCAACTGGCTATATATTTTGATTTATCTCTATATACGTTTATGTTCCTCGTACATTTATAAATTCAACTCGATATCGTTATACATTTATCTTGATATAATTGTATATTCATCTCGTCATATTTACATATTCATCCTGTTATATTTACGTGAGTACTTCGATATATTGATACATTCAACAAAATATTTATGTATTCAAATTAATATAGTTATATGCTCAATTCAATATATTGATATATATTGAATTTGATATAATCGTATTTCTTTGTTGTACTCGATATTTTTTATGTATTCCTCACTATAATATTATATATTAATCTTGAAATATTTATAAATTCATTTAGTTATATTTAAATATAAATGCCTATATATTTATATATTCAATTAAGTCTATTTGTACATTCATTCTGATACAATTATATATTAATCTCGAAATATATATGTGTTCGATTAAATATATTTAACTTGATATATCTATAGGTTTATCTCAGCATATTATTAAGAATTCATATTTTATTATTTATCTTTACTCCTTTTGAGAATTGTTTAGTTGTATTAATCGTCCAATGTACCGCATAAGAATAATGACTGTCATTTTCTTTGATATTATTTTATTTAAACACTCACAAAAACATTTATAAACTTAAAGTAAAGACCTTGTGAAATGAATATATAACTTCTGTGATCTTTTTTGCGATTATTTTAACAACATCACATTACATTATATATATTTTTTTTATTTCATTAGCTTTGTCAAAATACATATTTAATACTACACAAATTTCTAATAATTCCATTAGTACTTGCTTCTTTTTGTTGGAGAGATGACGTCATTTACCAGTTGCTGTACTGCCCTACGTCATCACCAGACTTCTCTCTATAAGTGCTAGTCGGAGCGCATCTAATGTGATATGCTGGGCACAAGGAGCGCAAACGCGAGCATATCGTATGTGATATACTAAAAGTGAACGATTTAAAAAAAACGGGGAGTTTAGATCTACCTCCCCGTGGTGAATCTGGCAACAATTTATAGTGGCTAAAAGATCTACAAACCGGCATCATGTCTCCCCCTCCTCTGGTTGAAACTTTTCGAGTGTTACAGTGGAACGCTGGTGTATTAACTCAATCCAAACGCAAGGAGCTTTTCATGACCCTGCATGAGAAGGAAATCGATATCTTTTCTATCATGGAGACTAATTTTTTTGACTTCTGAAAATTAAAAATATTACCATTTTAAGAAGTATTCTCTTAGTGTACTTTCAAAATTTAAACAGGTTGATAGTGGCCTCCTGATGGGTGTCAAGAAAAAATTACAGTTGATTGTCGCATTATATAAGTGATGGGAACCGATTGCGATAAATGTGAAGTTGTCCATTTGGATGTTTGGGAAAGCGGAGGTGTTTTTAAGATCTTGGCTATTTATAGTCCTCCTGACTGTTCCTATATTAACCACTGTAAACATACAATTTTTATTGGTGACTTTAATGCCCAATCTCCCGTGTGGGGTTACTTTGTTACAAATGAAGCCGGAGGGAGAGTTCAGGTCTTTCTTAGCTCATCTACTTTTGAACTTGTATGTAACAAGGAAAATCACCATACCTAACTACATTACAACGGCAGAAGCTTTACCTCGGATCTATTGAAGGTCACTGGTTACTTTTATAAATTTACAAAACCAGCAGTCTTGAAGGATCCAGATTGGGTCATATTCAAGTGCTTGCAGAAATTAAAATTCCCAGGGCTGATCAGAGACCTTTTTCATCATCAAAAGCCTCTTGGAATTTTAAGAATGCTAACTGGCCTCTCTGTATTGAATTGTTGGAACATGGCCTTAGCCATGATAAACTTGACTTTACTCCCTAATTAAGTATATAGTACTATGTAAGATAATTACAACGTGTGCTAAGAGAACTATTCCTAGAGGAAGACAGAAAAGAATATAAATATTTTTGGACGAAAGAATTGGCTTCGTAGAAAGCTAAAAGAGACATACTTAGGAGAAAGGTGGAGTTGGCCTCAAGCTTTTGTGATGTTCATGCTTGCAGAAAACATTCTGCAAATTTTAGAAAGGCCTTAATTGACAGTAAACGATCTTCATTCAACAAATTTATTTCTAATGTAGATTACCAAACTGATAGTAAGAGAACTTTATTGATAATTTAAAGAATGATTCTGATTCTCCCAAACAATCATTTTTAGTTAAAGATTAAAAAAAAAAGCTTTCTTCAGACCTCACAGTCACTAGGGCTTCTTCGCAGTATTTCTGTGAAGAAGCCCTTCAAAAAAATACCTACGCAAAAACGATTTCGGCCGGAATCAAGCAGACAACCGTACTCCTGCAGTAAAAAATTAAGTCTAATACTAAATCAGTTTTTTGAGGCATCGATAACTAGGATCGAATTGACTAGTGCCTTAAGAAGTCTCAAGGGGTAAATCTCCTGGTGGAGATGGTACCATTCAGATTTTCGAATTCGTATGAGTCCTAGGGCTTCTGAAACCATCTGGTTATTTTTCAATTTAATTTGGAACACTAGTATTGTACCTGCAAACTGGAGAACATCTGTTATTATACCTATACATAAGAAGAAAAAAGATCCTAATCATCTCAATAATTATAGACCTATACCGCTGACTAGTGTAGTAGGGAAGTCTGTTGAGAAAGTAATAGTAAGAAGGTGCAACTATTACATAGAAACTAGAAGTGAAGTGGCTGAGTAGCAACTTTTAGATCCACCAATCATCATGTAACCCTTTTGAGCCAGTTTGTCAAAGACGCTTTGAATAATAGACAGATCCTGACAGCAGTATTTATTTACAAAAAGTTTACTTATGATAATGCGTGGTTTGAAAGGCTCTCCTATTTCAACTCACAGATCTAGGTATTGAGCCAAATCTTTTTAGCTGGATTCGAAGCTTCTTGTGCCAACGCTTTTGTAGTATATGGCACGGCAATGCAATTTCGAAATCCAAGATCCTAAAAATGGGTCTCCTCAGGGAACCGTTTGTAGTTGTTCCCTTTTTTAATATATATATTAATGATTTGATTATGAAAGTAAGGAATACTCAAGGCGTCAAAGACTTCTTATACGCCGATGATCTGGTTTTCTGAACAGTTTCTAAAAAAGTAAGCGCAAGAACATGTATAGAGACTAAACAATCTACTGCTTTGAATGCTATGGGGAATTGGTGTAATACTAATAATATGGAGTTAAAATTAAATAATTCATACTGCCTGATATTTTCACTTAAGCATCAATCTTTGAATATTCAACTTCAATATAAGGGCACTTAAATTCCGACTTGTGATAATTTTAAATATCTGGAATTGACGATGGATCACTAACTAACATGGAAGCCTCATATGGAAAATATTACCAATCTTACTCTGAAGAGACTAAGTGCCTTAAAATGCCTTGCCGTGGAGAGTTTGGGTTTGTAATAGAACAACTCTACTTCAAACCTACCACGCTTTTATTCTACCCCTTTTAACTTATTACTGGGAACCACTTGTTGTGAGCGGGAAAAATGTACTCGAACATCAGGATTCGGTCCAAAATAAGGCCCTACGTATTGTTACTGAGGCTGTAAAGACCCCTCCTCCCCGAAAGATGCCATGCTATTGTTCACTGGTGATTGACCATTCAAAACTGTGATTCAAGATTTCCCTTTATTCTCTGGGAAAAGATTATTAGAGTAACTTGATGTTTTTCACTTAGGAACGAGGTAAGTAGGGACTTGACCAGAAATCTAAAGACACAGATGGGCTTCCTTCAGGAAGTCATTCAGTTAAAAACTTCACTGGGCTTAACTTTTGAACCAAAACTTCTCTCATTCTAACATAAAAACCAATAAAATAGACCGCCACCCGGATTAATCTTGACTTGTGTCAAATGGTTATTAAGAGTAACATAGATTCTTCCATTTTAAGAGCTTTGGCCCTTGAAGTATTCCGCACCTACTACCCCAAACCCGAGTGGCTTCGGATTTTTACTAATG
>BMAW01110189.1:0-12744 GCA_019974015.1 Nephila pilipes | reverse complement strand
TAAGAATATATAGTTTCTATCATATTGAATTTGCATTTTATCCTTTCAGCAATGAAGTTAAAATTTTCAAAATCTCAGTACAAGAAGTAAGTAATTTCATAAGCAATACAATTAGTTAATATACTAAATGCATTTTTACTTAACACTTCTTTAGATTTTACTCAGTCTCAGGCTATCTTAGTCTTAGTCTTTACTCAGTCTTATAATATTTTTAGTGTAAATGAAAAATAAAATAAAAAATAAATAAAAAAATGTGGAATGTCATTCCACATTTTTTAATTGCCTTAAAAATAGTATTGTATTAATGTAAAAGTTTAGCATAAAAATTGTTCTTTATAATCTATCTCCATATATTAAATTTATAAGGAAATCTCAATTTATTAAAAAAAATGCATTTCTTAATTTTAATCTCTTGAAGCAATCTTGACATTATATAGTGAAAAACACTTTTATCAAAATAAAATTTAATTTTTTAAAAACATTCGACAGTTAAATATTGCTACTATTAGGCACATTTACTTAAGATATTTAAAGTTATTAGATTGTTATGTTGTTCAAAAATCACCTATTAGTATGGTGTATAACACCAGTCAAGTTAAAAATTTTAATGCGACAAAATTTATTATTTATGTTTATAATAAGAAAATAGATATGAAATTAACATTTCCAAATTATGTTAATGAAGAAAACGGGAAAATAAAATTCACTCAGAATTGTAAATAACTTACGTAGGACTCAGGCTGTTGTTTTACCTCATAATGTAATACTTTTTCATTTTGTAAATTAATACCACATGCTACTGATATGCAAAGTAAAAAGGAACCACTGAGGAATAAAATATTCATTTTGGACCCTGAAAAAGATATTAATATTATTTACTGGAGAAAAGAAAAGACATCCTGGGGTTGAAATATTAATTAATAATTTTCTTTGTATTTTTATATAATTTATTTATCAGCTTAACTTAATTAAGGTGAAAAATAAAGCAAAGCTATGAAAGAGCTTCATCAATTTGCTTTTTATTTCTAGAATTAATGAAGACTGATAATTTTCTAAATAATATGATTTAAATAAAAGAAATAGTATTTGTGTTTAAAGTACACAATCATTAATTTAATTTTAAAACAATTTTTAATTTTACAGTTTATTGGAAATTTGATAAATCTTTACTATTAGTTGTTCAAAATTCGTTAAGTTTTGTTTTTGAGCAATTACGAAATAAGAATATTCATCCAGAGTTGACATATCAGATTCCTTTCAAATGAATAGAAATTGAATAATTTCTTCATATGAGACTAAGAACTGATAAATAAATCAATTTAAAAGAGAAATTAAAACATTTCAGTTATCACTCAGAAAAAAGTGGTAAAATAAGTGAAACACAGTGCAAAAATTTTCATTCGAAATTTTAATTAAAGTTAGACTCATTGATGAAAAAGACTTAATAGTAGCTCCGTAAAAGAATCATTTTTGAAAATTTCTTGAAGTTAGGAGTAAAACTAAATGAATTTAATAAATTTTAATAATTTAATTTTAAATATTAATTAGTTATAACATCGATTTTGAAAATCTTAGCCACAAAATAACGAAACAAACTTCAAAATTTTTTAAGACAAAAATGAAAATTATTAATTTGTAAGAATCAAACTGGAGATAATATTAGTTACATGCATTCTAGATAAGACATATAAAAATTAGTAACATTGATATATATAGAACAATAACATATTGAATTATCAAGTATCAATTGAAAATTACCCATGTTGAAAAAAAAATGAAAACAGTCAATATGCAGATAACTAATATTTGTATAATGTTTTTTCGCAAAAAATATTTTTGCATAGATTGTTAAGTATATTTAATATAATATTCATATTTCATTGTATCCTAATTTCAAAGATAAATGGCTCAAAATATTACTACTAGAATCTCAGGCGTTAAGTTGAATTCTAACTTTAACTTAAGTATGACTATAAATCACTTAGCATCATGAGATTTGGTGTAGCCATCCCTCTAGGTGCCAAATAGAATGAAGTATATAATATTGAAGTAATGAATTTCAGTAATGATTCATATTGTGGCGAATCAGAAGGTATAGTGTTATGCATTCAACTGTATTTTAAAATTTTCTTTTGGTATAGAATCTAAGTTTTAATGTTATATTAACGCATTAGCTAAAATATTATATTTAATAACTTAGCATTATGCGATTTCATTAAATCATCCAATACAACTAAATACTTAACCGGTTTAAGTAATATTCGAATCATATGTTTCAAAAATATAGTTCATTATTTGGAATAAAAAAGCGTAATCAGCTGCTTTTTAAATTTGCAGCCTAGTGTGGTATTGAGGTTACATTATTGCAGTGTAATTAGATATACTGAGTAAGGTGTTATCCTTGTCTATTTATTGTAATTCCGAACTGAATAATATCTAAACCATAGCACTGAAGTTCCTCTAGAGTGTAGCACTAATTCAAAAATCACAATTACATTAACAAGAGTTCGCATATTACAATGAATTTTTGAATTTCAGTAATTTATAATGCATAGATTTTGCGTATGAAATTATTGCTTCCTGCATGATTGTCCGATTACAGTCACTCTGAATATTCGAATATTTAAATTATTTTGAAAGTTTTACATCTTTAAAAGACTTAATAATGTACCATTTTAAATAGCTAAAATAACTTAGAACAGATTTTGATAAAACAATTTCTAATAAATTCCTTAACTTTTTATGCCTTATTATATCGAGAAATGGAAAATATCTATTACACAAAAATTAGTGCTAAATGTTTCAAGGAAATTGTTCAATTAGGTTTCAATAAATCAATTTTGATCAAATAACTTTTTAACTGTAAATAAAATTGATATATTCTTAGTATCAGTAATTTAAATAAATTGGACGACTTATAATTCAGAGAACACTCAATAAAACTCGACAAAATCGAGTTAAATAAATATGATTAAATCAGAAAGACCACTTACTTGTAGAGAAAATCGTCTCAGACCGGTAAAAAAAAAATTCAGCAAACTAAACGATTCGAATATTTAAAATCTGTAGCTCTGTAGAAATACCATGTACTGTATAATGCTCAGTCGTGTTCTCGCTATTTATATCTTCGAATCAGAGATAAGGATAATATCGTATTGGTGGGTTCTAAGATTCTATCGCTTTAGCTATTGGCCAAACACTTATCACATATATCTAAACTGTATGATTAGTCGAGACATATATTAAACTGCAGATAAATATCTTGAATTTCTCCTCTCAGCCAATAAGAAGATATGATCTTGATTAAGAACTATTAATGCCGTTGCTTAACCCTATTCTTCGACGTGAACCACTACTCCCTGATTGGATGTTTGAAAACTGCATCACCTCCCTCACTTCCACAAGGGTTCTTTGAAACTTAATTTTTCCTTTTCCCGCTAGATAATCTCAAATTTTAATTTTAAATTTATATTTATTTTTTTTTTTTTTTTTTAAATTTTTAATAAAAAAATAATTTCACTTTGATTTTTGTACTTTAAATAAAATTTAAACTGAATTGTTTCATTGAGCTGGATATTCGAATAAATGTATTTAGATTCATTTTCTGCTCAGACTAAAAAAAAAAAAGATCCATTCAACGGCCTAAGTGCTCCAAATTCATCTTCAGAACAAAAGAATCAAATTTTCCTTTTAAATATTTTTTAGACAGGGTAATATGTTTGTAAATCATTTTCGGTTTGGCCTTCCCGCAACCTAGTGCATAGTTACTTATTCATTTTACATTCTAATAGCTTATCTAAAAATTATGATAACTTTCATGTTTAAAATGATAAAGTAGAAAAATATTTATTTCAGTATAAGTAATGATAACTTATCTGTCGAATATGTACAAAAGTTAACATATGAAATACCAATCACTACAATTAATATTTCTGTTGTTTGTTTCTTTTTTCTATAAATTGCTGCTTCTCATTATAGATATTACGGTGAAATAAATATATTTAGTGCTTAATATTCAGTACTAAAAACAAATTTATACCATGGAAGAATTTTTAAATTCCTTCATTGTTCTACTAGTTTATTGTGTTTTAGTTGACATTTATAAAATTAAAAATCTTATAAATCTCTAAATTTTCAAAGATTTAATTTGAAAGTGTTTATCATTGGTTACAAAATTATTACCTTTTCATTAGTTTTCAAATAAACTATGAAAATAAAAGTTCATTAAAGTTCTGATTCTACAATACATTAACATAAAATATATATTCATTCTATAAAATAATTGCTTAATTTTTCTAAACAATTGTTTTCTTAATAACATTACATTATCAAGCCATTGAACATCTTACCAAACATATTCATTGCACCATATTTCTTAAAATTTATCCTTATTCTGAAATATAAGCTGATAAGTTTACTTTTCTTCTTTTACAATACAATGAATTTTATGTTGAAAAAGTTAAATTGTTTTACCCATTTAATTACTTTTAATTGATCACCTGCTTAAAAATCTCTCAAATTCTACTTATATATGTGCTTTTTAATATCTCCTTATGTTATACAAAAAAGAAATAAAAAAAGAAATGCAGTTGGAATGTATAGTACCTGTTAAAGAAGTTCCCAGATATTCAAAAAAGGATAAATTGTTTCTTATAAAATGATCTAGCGAATGAAATACGTTAGTAAAGAGCATCACAAGATTAAAACTTTTATTTAGAATTGTGATTTTACTACGTTGGAGAGATAATTGTTAGTACTAATTATAACAATTTAGTGGAAAGAATATGTTTAATTTCACTTATAAATGCTGTACAAGAACAAGTATTATGCTAAAAGCAAGATAAAATATTGAACTCTTATAAATCTTTTAAAAGGAATAAAATCGGATTTTGCAAATTACATTTTAAAGTTTGTTAACATTTTTTTTCTTGATAAGTTTTCTAAAAAGTAGACGTATATATTCGAAAGGAATATTAGCTAGCCTGAAGACAGCGTATTTATATCCCCAGGGTTCACAAATGTCCTGACTACCTCAAGAAAAAGAATAATTCGATATAAAAACCAACGTTTTTAAAAACAACGTTTTTATATGGTGGCAAAGTTTATTAAAGAAAATTATTGAAATATTAGTTAAAACTGTTGGTTATTTTTAACTTTAAAATTTACTAAAAAAGAGATATTTGTGAGCGTATTAAAAAATTCATAATACTCATAAAATCAAAACATGCATTTGAAAATTTGTAAGTCATTCTATTAAAAAAAATGGGAACCAGAATTCAGAAAAAATTATTGTGATAAGATATGGCGCCAAATATTGGAAACTTTCTTTCTTGTGAATGATTACTGACTAAAAGTCAGCAAACCTTACTAACTCCCCTTTATGAGTAGTAGGTACCTCATGTGGCGTATGTGAAATTCCCGATGTTCTCAGAGAGGGAAAGAAATTTTTTCCTCAATTCTAAAAGTGTCGAGAGGAAAGGATATTTTGACTTATTAAAATTATTGAAATATTAGTTAAAACTTCTCGCAAACGTCTAAATATTGCATTGTTAGGCCAGTACGAACGATTCCCAAAATTTCAAAGCTCTAGCTTGATGGGAAGTTGGTTAAATTAACGATCGAAAATTTGATGACACACACACACACCAAGTGAAATTCAGAAAAACGTTGTAAAATACCAGCCTCTAACTCCAAAGGCAGTTTTATTTTTACAAACAAAACATTATAAAAGACAAAAAACATTTCTAGTATTATCAAAAAGAATAAAGAAATGATGATTTTTTTCATAAAAATGGATTGTTAAATTAAATATTAAGATACAAGCATAATGAATCATCAAAGTAGACAATAATGTTCAGTTCAGATACTAAAATAACAGCAAACGATAAAATATTAAATTAAATAGATGTAAATATAACTTAAGCAAACTCAATGTAATTATTATAAACATAATGTGTTTTAATGATAATAATTTGAACATTAGTACCATGTACTTTTTGTTTTATGCTCATTCAATTTTGTTGACGCCATTTTCTCTAAACAGCAATATATTAGAACCTATTACTAAACATATTCTAAGTAGTTTTCGGAGACCATTAAACGTTTTAATTTCAAAACCAAAATTTTATGACAATTTAAATTTAAAGAAATTTTGCAGTTTCTATTTTTTATGTTGTTTAAAAAAACAATATTTATTTTACTGTTACTGTGTCTTTCTTGTTCATCGTTTTTCTCCTTTCAAAAATATTATGAATACGTATATGTAATAGCTTGAGTATAAAATATAATTATATATCCTAATTATACATCCGATTACAATGTAATTATATACTTTATTTAAGTCTGTTATGTTTAATATCAATTTCCTTTTTTTTACAAAGCTGTAAATATAATGCAGAAAACTTCCAATTTATATTTTTCACGAGAAATTTAAGCAAATCATAGTGAAGTATATATTTCCAATTTTATTTCCTTGCAAAGAAATAAAAAGAATGAAATATAACTTAGAAATACGTAGTTTGCATATTACAGAAACAAAATATAAAATTTTTAATTGTGTTAAAATTTTCAGTGACATGATTATTTATTTTCTGAAAAACCTTTGATATCTAATTCAAAATATCAATATTAAAAGTAGAACATAAAATTAAGGAAATATGAGTTAAATTATCTCGTAAGAATTTTTTGTGTTTTATTTCATTTATTTAATGTTCAGTGCTTAAAATCAGACATTCTTTTATAAATTTAATACTTATAGTTATTTCGAAAACATAGCAAAGTTTTTCTATTTTTTATTACTAATATTTCCTGAATATTTTTCTGGTGCTATTGAAATCAAATAAAATATAAATATGTACAAGAAGTATTTTAAAATATGTCTTAAATAATAGTCAATCTCCGAGCTTAAATAGAAAACTGGTAAGTGTAATAAAACAAATGGCTCTTATTATTTCAAGCAATGAATAATATTAGGTATCATGAACACTATGAAGAATTCTACGGTATGCTAATAATCTGAAATATTTGCTATGGTATAATTCTCTCTAGGATTCTCGGTTAGGAAGGTATATACCAGGAAGAAAAACATAAACTGATTTCACTTGCAGTATTGTATGCAATTTTTAACCAACTCCCTGTTTAAATATGTAATAAGATTAATAATATTTTCAAAGAAAATATAATAATCACACATATTATTTATCTATTTTGTACGTTTTTAGAATGTCCAATATCTCTCGTTTCAATATTGGACTATTATTTTAAAGTAAGCAAAAACTATGTTTCTGATCCGTCTCGAAGAAATAAAAATTCTTCCACGCTAAATATATTTAAGCATTTGACTGTACAAAATGTTGATCATAATGCTTTTACAGCAAACACCTTTGTAAAATTTTACAATAACTTTTATTTCACGTCTTAAGAAAGAGTTATATAAATACTGAAATCAGTTTATATTGTGTTTCAAAATATTATACTTTGGTGTCATTCATAATTTCAATTTTTACATGCTAATACGAGGCGGTATCGTAAAATCTTAATTATTACTAAGAAATAACCAAGATACCGGATGAAAATTATTTTGAATATGAATTTTTCTTTATATACATAATACTGTAAATTAAAGCTATTAATGTTGATTTATTTGGTTTCGCGAAACCGTAGATTGAAGTAACGTGTAGTACGGGGATGATTGAAATTAATCTGATTAAATCTACAGTGCTGATTCTCGAAACTCAAAGTTTTAACTCAATTATTTTTAGTAATAATTAAACTTTATATCCCGGGATAAAAATTAAAACTTTGCTGCAGTGCGGGTTACTTCAGTCTGAGACTTACATAACTCCACCCCACCCCACCCCAAAATCAAAATTAATTGCTGTAATTAACAACATTATGAACAAAATCATCGGTTCATATGCAGAATTAATTTCATCCAGATTCTCGGTTATTTCTTAGTATACATTGAAAACTCATAGGATACCACCTTATACACTATAACAGATATATACAAATTTAGATTTGTAAAAGCAGAAATCTATCTTAGAGGAGGTCTATTGCCTTCTCTTTTGTGACAAGCAATTCAGGGAGTAAAATGTTTATAACCCCGAATATAATGCACAGCTAGTATTAACTTAAAGGAATTGAAATTGTAAATATCAAGAATTCTTCATGTGAACCGACTATTTATGGGTTAGATAACTCGGCTCTTCCCCTTTGTGTCATTTACAGTAGTGAAGCATCTTTGGTGGTTTCCTTACAATTTCATTCCAGACAGTCGCCAGCCACCTCAATGTAGTAATTGTGTGACATGAATGTACCAAAGGATCAGCAATTTAAAAGTGTCAGATTGGAATAAAGGATATTTATACTGCACATATTTTTCTATCATAATTAAAAATATCTAATCCCATAGTAATACATTCAATTAAAGTATGATATAGAATCTACAATTATTAATACAATATACAGTCTTAATCATTATTTTATGAAGTAAAATTAAATAATATAAAATGCTCCTCAGTTAATTTTTTTTAAAAATCATTTATAAGAAAATCAACTAGAATAAGTATTTTATGGGATGTATTTAAATGGAAAAAACATTGTAAGATCATTCATAATTGATAATATTTCAAGCAATTATGTCCTTCACAATTTCCATTTCTCTAAAATGTCAACAACCGACATTATTCTTTTGTCAGCCTTTCATGTATGCTGATCATTTGGAAAATTTATTTTGATATTCAAACGTAAATATTTCTTTCTTTTGAAACATAATTTAGAAATCAACAACAACTTTTTTGAAATTAGTATTTTACGTTGTTGATTGGCAATGTGCATTACTTTGAATTAAAACATAAATTGAAGCTTAATATTTGATTCATTTGTTGGGGATACCTAAAGAAATTTCCTGAAAATTTCCTATCTATCTATCAATATAAATCTATTTATTGCGAGAAAGAAAAAAATACACAGTATAATTTCTAAATAGAATAATCTTACTATAATTTTTTTTAAAAAAAATTAAGTTGTAGAACATACTAAAAATTCTCCTATATATTTTTATACATTTAATAAATATATTTAAGAACTCCTGGAGAATTTTGAAGATATGACAGTTTTGAAAGTATAAATCAAAAGAAACTTCCTCACATTTTGAATTTGATGTATAAAAGGGTGAAGAATACAGTAAGGGTTTCTAATGACACCTTTGTACTGAAAATAATTAAACAATTTTTCCTATTATTAAGCATGTGAACTCATGAAACATTTTTAAATTTGAATAATAATCCTTTGTATTCCTAATTTCATTATTTCACATCAAATGTAGTACGCAAACATTTATATGTTTCAAATAATTTTATATAGATTCTTAGATAAGCATTTTTTTTTTTTTCTTTTCTTTGCAAGTTCCAATTGATTTTGGAGATTCGCTTAAAAGTTTTTATTTTATTTATTAAAAGTATTTGATATTAAATGTAAAGTAACAGATTTTACATAAAATTTAAATTATACTTATACTGCTTCATTGGCCTGAGCAAGTAAACTTTATTTTCAGCCAAGCCTTTTTTCAGCCTTTCCATTTATTAGAATACCTTTCTTCCTATAAATTGTTTTGGTTTATCTTTAAGACATATTTCATGCTAAGATATGAAGTTATTCTAAGTATGAAGATATACTAAGGTATGCTAAATAATGAATTTTAAATGAAAATAAAAATTCACATTTAAATTATCTCAGAAGTAATTAATTTCTTATTGAAACTGTTAAGTATCTGCAGTAAGCATTTGAAACCTTTATTCAAGAGTTTAGCAATAGTTTATGTATCATATTTCTAACAAAATACGTAAGGTATTTTAAATTTTTAATAATTTAAAACTGCTTGTTATTAATTAATTTCAAAATGAAAAGTTGGTTGAATTTTTATTGGGTCGTAATTTCGTGTTTAATAAAAAAATGTAGGCACATTTCAGATTGATTAAAATGTTTTGTGGAACCCGTTAAAGAAAGCGCTATTTTTAGAAGTAAAATTAAAAATTTTAAATATATATATATGAATTACTATTTTTCTTTTCAAATAGAACAGTACTTAATATAAGTCCATTGTTAAGTGCTTAATAAAACAGTAAATAGATCAAACATATTTTGGAGTGAAATCTATTATTTCAATAAAGCATTACTTATCAGGATCACTAAAAATAGTTAAGTATTGAAATAAAAGCGTAATATAGATCTACTGATACATTGTAAAAGTAGTTTAAATGAAACAAAAAAAAAATACAATCTGAAAATTAACGAAATTAAAATCTTACCGTTTGGATATATTCTGATAAGGGAAAGGCTTAACAGATGTTAATTGTTACCTCGTTAAAAACAGAAATTATTTTTCAATATTTTTAAAATTACATTCATTTTAGTAATTATAAATTACAATTTTTACATTTTCTTCCATACGTATAATAAATCAATTAATTCATGGAAGTGCACAATGAGTTTTTTCATTTTTTTTTTTTTTTTGGAAATTAAAGCATAAATCATAGCCTTCTAATGTGTGATTAATATTGATTACCACGCAAAAAGTTAAAATTAGATTTACTTATTAAACAAGCATATATATAATAAAAGTTAAATTATTAAATGGTAAGTTATATTGAAAATGTATGTGAAAATTTCCCTTTCAGTGCATGAACAAAAAAGGCTCTTGGTACTATATTTTTAGTATTGCAAATTAAAAATATTATCGAAAACCCTTAATTTTTCAGTGATATTTTATGCAATGTTCAAAAGTATTTTTCTGAACTAGAACAACAGATTTCTGATGAAAGGAAAGGCGATGCAAAGGGCTTTTTAATGTAATTATTGATCTTCAAACTACATTCTTTTGACTTATCTTCGAATTAATGTATATATATATATATTCTAAATTTGAAAGAAAAAATTACAGATAAATTCCATTCTAATAATCATAAAATGTATTCAAAAATATTAAAAAATGTTTTTTTTTTTTTATTTTAGATTATCAAAGAACCTACACACATCACACACACATTAAATATTTCAAACGTTTCAATACTTTTTTTGCGTCCTATTGAAATTTAAAACCAAATTATTGAATATTTCATCTATGCCTAATTTTCGAAGCAGTTAGATGTTTTTATTACACTCTATTCGTTTAACAAATGAATTATATACTATCCATAATAAAAGGCAATTGAAGTGTCATTTCTTCATCAAACACAAGCCTAAGAAAAATTTACCAGTTTAATTTCAATTTATTCTACTTTAGAAATAGTTTTTTGCTGTGAATAAAAGTTTATATGTATATGATTTACTTTAATGAAAGTTACTATCATATTCTTTTATAGGTTAAATTATATTAAAATAATATTATTAAAAGAAGATAAATGCATTCCCCCCCACTTGTGTTCAAGACTTGTAAATTAAAAGAGAAAAGGCCTGCCTTTCAAGAATTCTTGTACATAAAGGAGAAGCGTAATGACTGACTGACAGAAAAAGTAAAATTTTAAATTTACTTTGTCTAATTGTTAAGTATTAGGAAGAATCTAAATACTTGACATTATGTAACAAAAACAAATTTGTGGCTGCGGTAACGTGATGATCATGATCGTGTACTCGCAGACTACGGATTTCGTCGAGACGTGGTTTCGAGCCTTGATAGTACCAAATACCCACCGTGAAGCCAAGGTTGATGCAAGTTAAATCTCCCTCAAAGACTACCTCTTATCACTTGTTCAAATAATAATTCACAACTTTATCACTATGTTACTTATCAGTGCATTTTAAATAATAGTACTATCTTATCATCTCCCTAAAAGACTCTGTTTTATTTCTTACTGGCATTGAAATGTATTAAAATAAGTACTTATATGTCATATCCATTCCTAAGCTTTCTCCAATATTCTATAGATATCTCACTATTTGATCTATACTATCTTATCAATATTATACTTTTCTTTTATAGTCGTTACATATGTTTTATAATAAATATTTTATCTAGATGTTATATAGGCTTAACCCTAAGACACTTACAGAAATTTGTTCAGATAATCATTATACAATCAGAACATGCTTCGTTATCTAATCTTCCCATACGGGATACTATCTTCCCATACGGGGTGTTTCATTTGTCATTATCTTATCGTCATTCTTGTAGAAAATGTCTTCTTTTATCTCAAGAACATTGAAACTGTATATGCATACTATTGAATATTTTATGTTTTAGCTCTATAAGTATTAATTTCTATTATGTTAAATAAATGTCAATATAATTTACAATTCAAAATGTAAGCCATTTTATGTATATGTATTCATAAAATGATCATATTATAACATATAAGATATACTATGATCATATTTTACATTTTTAAATTCCTCATTGAATACAAAATTACATATTTGAAAAAAAAAATGTCTTTGATGTTATTGTATGAAATTACGTAAATCTTGACATTCAGCTTCTTCGCTGATTCATAACTTAAAAAGTTCAGTTAATTTGGAAGCGTATTAAGATGGAGAGAGGTTTAATAATTTTTACATCAATTGTATATCGTATTACAATTGATGTAAATTGTATATTTACATAAATTGTATTTATTATTATTATTTTACGAAAATCAATGTAGGAACTCTAGGTCCTTCTTATCTGTAAATGCTTAGATAGAAATGATTATCATGTATAAAAAATTGAATTTTTAAATGCAAATTTTAAAATTCAAATACTATGGA
>BMAW01110183.1:2986-15937 GCA_019974015.1 Nephila pilipes | reverse complement strand
ATTTGTATGAATACGCAAATGTATCTTTAAATTACAATTTTGGGAAAAACTCTTCTTACAAAATTCACAAACATAAGGTTTTTCATTTGTATGAATACGCAAATGCATTTTAAGGTTTTTACTACTAGAGAAAGTCTTCTTGCATATTCCACAAACATGAGAGTTTGGTGAGTGTGTATTAGTATGAATACGTAAATGACTTTTTAAGGCAGAAATTAGAGAGAAAGCTTTGTTACAAATTTCACAAACGTAAGGCTTTTCATTTGTATGAATACGCAAATGAATTTTTAAATTACTGTTTTGAAAGAATGTCTTCTTGCAAATTTTACAGACATAAGGTTTTTCATTTGTATGAGTACACATATGTCGTTTTAAATGAGAGTTTCGAGAGAAAGCTTTGTTGCAAATTTCACAAATGTAAGGCTTTTCATTTGAATGAAGATGCAAATGTGATTTTAGGCTACAACTGTGAGAGAAAGCCTTCATGCATATTTCACAAACATGAGGCTTTATATTAGTATGAATACTCAAATGTCTTTTTAAGTGAGAGTTTCGAGCGAAAGCTTTGTTGCAAATTTCGCAAATGTAAGGTTTTTCATTTGTATGAATACGCAAATGTACCTTTAAATCGCAATTTTTTGAGTATGTCTTGTTACAAATTTCACAAATATAAGGCTTTTCATTCGAATGAACATGCATGTGTTTTTTTAAGAGCCCTCTTTGAGAAAAAGTCTTCTTGCATATTTCACAAACATGAGGCTTTTCATTTGTATCAGCACACGAATGATTTAACTTATCAGTTTCAGTAAGAACTTTTTTGCAAATTTCATGAAGGCTTTCCATTATCATAAGGCTTTTTAATGGTATGAATAGCAAATGTTTTTATTCACCACTGTATGAAAGTTTTTATTGTATCAGGCTCCTAAGTATAAGTATCACAGTAAAAAATAGAAGCAAAAACATTTACTCAGAAAATATTGGAAATTACAGCAAACACAAATATACAGAAGCCTCCAATCCGTTTTACATTAAATAGTCACCGATTTATTGAATAGTTGTATGTAACCGATATGCAGCAATAAAGACTTGAGATCAATTTGATGGGAAATAAATAACAAAATACTATTATCCTCTTGAAAATATTATTTTCATTCAGCTGTTATCGAAAAATTTTATCTTCTGGAACATAGTCACCCACACTTGTTCATTTGCTAATTATTTTTAACTTGCTTGATTGAACGTTTGATGAATGCTTTAGAGCATCAACAGATATTATCATGAACCACAATAGGGAAAGAACTATAATTCTACGAGAGTCTATGTCTTCAAGCTCGAATATGATAAAATACAATGAATGCCCTGCGCTGCTTTTTTTATTATTTGATTGGGTACAGTGCATTTAAGACTATTATTCTCCGTGCTCCGTAAAAGGTTGACGAATTTTATTTAGCACACATATGATTTCCGTCTCTTAATCACCATATCTTAAGACTTGAACTACGGATTCGCTTGACACGAACTGCATTTTGTTTAAAAATTTCTTTGAAAAAGGAGGTAGTTTGAAAAATTGCATTAAGAATTTTGAAATTGAATTAAAAGTTACATGATGTTTTGAAAATAATTCCTGAAAAGATTAAAGTGGGGATAAAAACAGCAATGCGCTGTCAAAGCTATATCTGTCTGTTAAAAGTAACTGTTGGAGACAGAATAGTGCTTGATTCCTGATTGTATATCCCTAACAATTTATATAGAAAATAGGAACATGGCAAAGCAGATGAGCAATGTTATTTATAAATGGTAAGGCTCCCTCTTTCAAAGATTAAAACTGTAAGTGATGTAGAAAACGGGAACGAATCAGAGCGGACGTATAATGCAATTTAGGAATGGCAGCATTTATTCCTACAAAGTGTAGAAATATAATATTTGCATGTTTTAGGAACGAATCAAAGCATCTAATGCTCATTTTTTTTAGTGGCAGCGATACAATGGTAGCTGGTACATTATTTCATTCTACGTGCGGACTTCGAGAAGTAAACACATCAGAAATTATGGAGAGAGAAAAGCCTAACAACCGTGCGGCAATTGCATCAGATAGATAGCAATCCCTCTGAGGAGCAATCCTCCAACACAGCGATTCCTGAAATATGCCAAGGAGACCATCCAGCTACTAACAGTCAGTCAGAAAATGGTTGAGCACGTGACCCTTTAGAAAAATGACTGGAAACTGGAAAACGACCTGGAAATCGAAACGAGAGTTCAGTACGTATCCCAATTTTTATTTTAAGGCTGATGGTTCAATGATGCAAAATACCGTCATTTGAGCTCACTTTTACACAAATACAGTCGGTAAAGAATTATTACAGTGCAGTGCAGTCTTAAAATTTTTCCATAGAAGGGCGAGGAGATTTCACTCAGAGAGTGGTTGAATAACTCATCACGACACAAGTCAAAGAAACAAAATTTTATTGTTACAGAAGCTTGCTAATCCATGGTTTGAAAGGTTACATTTCAATCACGATCAGGATCAAAAACAAAGTTTTATGGATACAATCTCGGTCTTTACAAGTTTGAAAATGTACGCAGACTCACCATTGGCTTGTTCAAGGAACTGAGTCACACCACAGATCGACTCAATCCCCTTTTCGGTTCCCATTAATTCAGTCCAAGTTTTTATCAGTCTCTTTAAATATTCCATGCGCAGCGCGTTGTGCTGTAATTCTTGTTCAATGTCCACTTTGGTCGGTACTGCATCGGCGAACTGATAGATTTGGTCAATACCGTAGCACCTGGAGGTGTTCTCCTCCACGGCAGCTCGTCGTGCATCATAGCTGGGTACGCTCAGTAACTCCACAGTCTCGACCTGTGGCAGGTTCCACTGACACGACCGGCAGTTATCCAAACTGGGCAAGAGATGCTTGTTCGGTGCCCTTCACCAGCACCGCCTCCTTCTTCTGGTCCAGGTGATTGTAGACAGTCCCCGCACGCTAAGCGACACCCATTCAGGGGCACACTTCTCGCGGACGTCCAGCGCGGCAGATCCGGTGCCGATGCATGCACCGGTGAGTGTCCCGGTCCATGGCATTCATCGGCAGGTGAATGGTCCACATGGCCTCAAACTAACGTCGGATCTCAGTCCTACCTCAGTAATGCGGGCCAAGTATTCAATCGCATGGGCTTCGCCGAGTACTGGAAATCATCGCGCGTCAAGAAGGCAGATGAGTTACTGTCAAAAGTACGAGCTCTGAGTCAAAAATCAGGAATTGTCTTTGTATGAGCGACGCCTTTTACCGATGACAGAACAGGTAGTGATGGAGTACATCCTGTCGCTAGAGGGAGTGTTCAGTGAAAAGTAAACATCTGTGGCAGGAAAGGGCTTCCATGGTTTCATCATAATGTAAAGTCCAACCTTATGAAAAATTCTTCACCTTTCTGCAGATCACAAGTTTTATAATGAGTTTCACCTTTGGCGCATAGGTTGAGGGGCTGAAAGGGACCAGTCGATCAAAACAGTCGGACTCTGGTCCCTTCCTCAGTGATAATTTTAAACAGTTCAATATCAATAACAAGAAAGTCTGAGGTCCAAATCAGAGTCCTTATCACGAATCACAACTTCTAGTCAGAACGGAAATGTTGACCGGATAGCGGGCAAACTTGAATACTTCACCATGCTGCATTCCGGACACGTTCTCTCACGTGCACCTCCTTGTGCACAACGAGGACATTGACTCCAAATCTCCTTGTCTGCGGCAGGTGATTCAGGTTGATCTGAGCAAACCAAATAACATTTTACGTTGATCCTCCGCCGACGACCACGATCCCTCCTTCTAATCTTTTCAGATCTCGGTACCGGTGGTAATGCACTGAGACTTGTGTAAGAGATCGGACCTGCCAGCACGTGTTGCAGCGACAGGTGATCCGCCCGCAATCCAGTGGTTGGTCCGGGGATATCCTTGGAGAACTCGGCAAGGTCGAATGAGCCACCGATCCTGCACTTGGGGCTCGGACCTCGTCCGGGATCAAGGGCCACATTTCCACGGGCACAGGCTCTCCAGGTGCTGAACACGCTGGCGTGGGCAAAGAAAGCTAACGGGATTGTAAATTTCTGGGTCAAAATCAGAGCAGGGGCTGCTCGAAGCGACTCGCCTTTATACCCGATAGAGCGGGAAGTGCGAAGGAAGAGTGCATCCCTGTCGCTAAGAGTGTTCAGATTGAGAACATAACATCCTGTGGCTGGGGAAGGGCTTAGTGGTTATTATCTAACGTAAAGTCCGAACCTTATGAAGCTTCACCTTTCTGCGGTAAACACTTATTCAGTCCAATGGTTTTGAGATGAGGATCTGTTCAACCTTATGAAAAATTCTGCTACCTTTTCTGCAGTAAACTACATGAGTTTTGAATGAGATCTGTTCCACATATAGGCGATGAGTGGTTGCAAAAGGACCGAGTCGACACAGTCGACCTGGTCACTTTTCGGTGATAACTTTTTAAAGTTCATTGTCCAAAGTTTCAGCTCAGTTCTAGGGTGATCTTTTGCATGGCTGAGGTATTTCGCGAACGGTGGCTTTACCATCGTACATTCAGAAACGTCACTTATGTACGTCGTCGTGGGTATTCGGGCAAGGTATGATCGTCCAACTCCCTAAATTTGAAGAAGGAGTCCAGGAGACTGTAGACAGTCCCAAACTTGAATATTCTCTTTTCGTCTCCTTCACGACGACGAGGCCAAGTTCCCTTTCGCCAATGATGCAATTTGCCCCAAATGAAAGGCGAGATGCTCCAGGGCACATCCTCCGAATCTGCAGAGGAGGGGATGCGGTCGTCGATCCACCGGTTGGTTCTCCACCTCTTTCGAGGTCACGGGCAGGTTTACTGTGATCGACGTGATCAGACACCTGGGGATCCCTACCTTCCCAGGATCATGCACAGAGAGTTCAATGGGGACTCGTCTTTCCCGATGCTGAAAACACTGGCGGGCAAAGGCTGCATGAGGCATTCAGAGCTGAGTCAAAATCAGAATGTCTTTGCTGCGAGTGTCTCGCCTTATATACTCTTGAGGAGCGGGAAAGATGACGTCAAACGTGATCTGGTAGGTTTAACGCCTGCCATGGAGCGTTCCACGTCGCGTCTCAAGGTCCGTTTCCATTTTGGGACCGACACGCCAGGGAAAGTGATCGTCCTCCTGGATGACTCCACGCTCCAACCGTCAACCAGCGAACGTAGGCCTTGCCAAGTCCTTGCATAAGACGTCAATAACGTCGACGAGCATGAAGATTTGAGCTTGGTGGAAGGTCCGGACGTGGTGGGACAGGAGACGACTCGAGTGAACGGCGCAGACCACACCTCGGATCCAATGTCAAATCCAAATGACTGTAAAGACGACTCACCGTTTTCCAATGGGGCGGGGAATGAATGCCAAAGTTACGTTAATAAAAATCGAGGTAAGGATAATCGGCTTCTAATACGTGTGCCATCAGCCACCGACCAGTACGCTAAAGACAATGGTGGTCCGATGCCAGTTTATTCTTCAATAAACTTTGGCAACCATCGTCTCAAGACTAAGCTAATTGTCAAGAAAAATGACCGCTAAACAGTGAAGGCTTCAGGCAAAGGGCGTCAGGTGAGATTTGAAATGCCTCTGTCCAAGATTGTGTACTTGTTTGGACACAAATACACAATGTTTCAGATATAAATCATTTTTGTTACAAAACATTTAAGTATTACACATTTAAATTAGTCCAAGGGCAGGATGGTTGCGAACCTATTTGAAATGATTTACATTTTCAGTCCATTGTCTTCCGCGCAATGGTCCGTCCATGCCCTCGGTTGATTCCAGATGCCAAGCTGGTTTCAAACCCATTCAGAAAAGATAACTCCTCCTGGAATGGGTGGTCGGTGAAGTACCTGGGGCTCGTTGGAGGACGGGAGGCTGGAATGCGTTTCTGGCACAATATTCGCCAAAGAATGAAGCTGGGAGAATCACCTGGAGCAAACACCGCATCCATTAACTCACTTGCTAGCTCATTGTTTAAGTAGGCTCAGGGCTAGGCCTCCACAGGTGAAGAGTCTCTGGGAGAGTACAAACTACAGGAAGCGGAGAAAACCACCCAGGTGCTGAGGAGATACAAACAAGGTGTGGAGGAGATGCCATCACACGGTGCTGGGAGGGATGATGCAACAGTTGCTGGAGGGACTGCCACAGGTGCTGGAGGAAATACAAACAGGTGCTGGAGGAGATACAAACACAGGTGTGGAGGAGAACAACACAGGTGCTGAGAGGAGATAAAACACAGGGTCTGCCAGGTTCGGTGCGTTGTCTCTGATCCGTCTCGCGAGACGATCCGTCTTTTATTGTATCGTACTTCGTCACTGACATCTTTGATTTATTTTACTTGTTACAATACTATTTTATTTATTAATTTAATTTAATTAATTTATTTTATTATTATTTTATTGTTTAACATTATGACACTTTATATTCTGATTATTCTAATCTATAATATATATATTTTTATTAGTTTATACTACTTAATTATATTACTTTAATTATTACAATTTAATTTACTGACCGAAAGCAATGTAATGATGATAAGAATTTCCTTCACGCGTGTCAGTACATTTACACGCCTGATCTGTGAACATCCCTCCATCATAAGTTAGTGCTTTTTCACGTTTTAAATTATTCATGTCTTCCACAAATGCTGATTTAATCTGTTTTGTCTTCGGTCATAATTTAACCAGTATTTTCTTACCTTTTCAACAACTTTCGTAGTTATGATTATATAAGTATATTTATTTTAAAAATCTATTTATTTTAAGCAATCTTAAATATATTTATCTAAGTTTTATTGTTTAGTACCAATGATATACCTATTTCTTTTTATGTTACTAAAACGCTGATTAATACGTTTTGTCAATCGGATAAAATTTCGCCGTTTTTAATCCATCTAGTTCGGCTCCTATGTTTTCTATATTTTCTCACAGTTAATGTTTTGTCCAACGGTCAAAACGCCATCTCGATTCCGACACCAGACTTTGAGAATTCTCGCATTTGGCGCCACTTTGGCGTGATTTTAACACGCCAAGAAGGCTGCAATTAGGGAATTACCAATTTTCAAATATAAATACAATTAAGGCAAATGATGTATATAAATTTCATTATAACATTGATTCATTAACCGATCTATGAAAATAGATTCATTTGTGACCATGAAAGTGTCTCATAGTGTGGTTAAGTTTGCAGAAGATTGGATCATTTCTGAGAGTAATTTTGATGTCCCCTTTAAAACTTTCAACAAAATATTAATTTGAAATGCCATGCAAATAAATTACACTCTAATAATACTCATAATTTAGTCTTAAAAATGATTATCATTGAGCTACAGTGTGGGACAGCCATTCTCAAAATAGTGACCTAAAATGTACAAATGGCATCAGAATAAAATTCGATTTTCAAAATCAACAAAGGTAATATGTATGTCATCAATATTATGGTAATTTTGAAAACAAGAAAAATATTTCATTTTAAGAATGTTCACTTGATATGATATGGATCATACAGACATATTTTAATTCATTTAATGATTTTTAGTAGCAAAGAGAAATTAAGTTATAAAGTCAAAATTTGTGTTTTAGGGTGGGAGCTATATTAATAACATAGTGTAAATATGTAGAATTTCATTTGCCATCATTTTGGAAATTATTCGATAGTAAGGTATACATCATTTTAAAATCCTAAGGAGCAAAAAATGTCATATTGCCTAGCTTTAAAAGTCATATAGAAGCATACAAATGGCAAGAGTCAGTGCATGTATCAGAGAATACATGTGATATTTGATGATTTAACTACATATTTTCTGAGTATGATAAAGGAAAATTTTGCTCAAAGAAAGTTATGGAAAATTTCCTTTGGGTAATGTTTTAGATGAAATTAGAAATTCAATATCATTGTTGAGCTTTAAAGGGTTTATTTACTTACAAAAAGAGATCTACATAATGTCGAAAAATCTTTCAATCTGTCTTCTGATTCTATGAAACATGAAAATGATGGGGTCGGTGTAGATATGCGGGTACGTGAAATGCAAAATTCAGAAAATCTATGAATTTCATTTTATAAACCTGGGGATCAAAGTGTACACAATTTTCATTTTTAAAAGAAAATGATTTTGTTTTTGATATTTATGACTGATGCACAAGGGAAGGTACTGAAAATATTTAGTTCTGATTATATGTATTGATGATACACGTGGGGTGAATGGATATGGAATTGAACTCCTAACTTTGCTTACAGTAGATGATTTGCACCAGGGATTCCCATGTGCTTTTGTAATTTCTACTCAATGGGATCAACCAATGCTTTCAATTTTTTATAATGAATTCCAATAAAAAGTTGGGCAAATACAACCACAAGTATTTAAATCTGATATGGTGGAATCTTTTTTTTTATTGCTTGGAATCCTGAAAATTGGTTTTACATTAAAAATGTCTTTTTTGTGCATGGCAAACTGACACAGCCTGGAGAGAAAAAATTTGAAAAAATCAATGGTACTGAAAAACAGGCAAAAGATATAAAATTATTAGATCATTCTTAAAAGAATGGGACATTCACACATTTCACACACTGAGCAAGGAACAATAAAATTACTTAAAGAAGATCCTGACATTATTTATTTCAAATTACTTTGAAGCATATTATTTACAAAATACATTCAGCTGGGCATATTGCTGTAAACTTCACAGTGGCATTAATTCAAACATACACATAGAACGAATGTACCGAACATTAAAATATATTTATCTTTATGAGAAAATTTTTATTAGAGATTAGATAAGGCTGTACAAGGTATTATGAGATTCATAACAGATAAAATGATTGATTACTTAATACAGCAAATAAAGACAAATTTATAAGTAATATACGAGTTATAAGAATCGGACATAAAACAAGTGAAACTTTGTTTTTATAAGTAATAGAGAATGATAATGGGTGGTTTGTTTCATCAACATAATAAATAGAAATATACACTATACATCAAAATGAACTTGTACTTGTCACATACAGTGCTCTGAGTGTAATATATGCATTTACTAATATATATGCAGCTGTATTGATTCAACAATTAGATGGAAATGTTCAAACATATACATTATTTACATCAACATATTAAAAATACTACTACTTTAAAACTACTACAATACATAATAAATTTCTATTTATTACAGTCGATGAAAATAAATTAATTTTGAATGAAGTCGCAAAAAAAGTCCATAGATCCTCTTACGTGAACAAAGAAAGGATGAATTAAATCAAAATTGTTTGGAATTAATAGATTAATTAAAATTGACTAACAATGTGATGTGTTAGACAGGATTCTAAAATTAGCACCACCACAACCAGAAGCTGCTGGTATATTAAATGTACAAGAAATACATTTTTTAATTGCTCATAAATATTCCACCTAATAAAAATATAATACTCCAAAGATTCTGAAATGCAAAAAAGAAAAGGAAACTGGCCAAAGCTTCTACTGTGACTTCACAGAATGAAGAATATAATAGAATTCTAAAAAATATTGGATCACGAAAATTTCATCCACAGCCCCACTGAAGATTCTCAACACATCTTGTGAAAAATATATTTGAATAATAGTCATTAGTACCTATTAACATTTTTTTTTTTTTTTTTGTATTCTTAACACAGGGTTTTCGGTGGTCACTTTTTCCACTAAAATTTTTTTCCTTTTACACTTTTACTAGCAAACACAAAATAAAAGCTAGCAAAAGAATAAAACTGTGTTTCAGTAAATACATTTTTGAGATTTAATAATTCAAAACAATTTCTGCATATTTCCAGGCTACATACACAGTTGAAATGGATATTCAACTAAATCTAGCCTGCAATTGTTAAATTGAATCTCAGAACTACACAGATGAATGTGATTGTTGAAAACATGACAGAAAATTATTTCTGTTTGAGAATGTACTCTTTTGTATATGTATTCTTGTGAATGTGAAGTTTTTAGTGACTTATCACGATACAAGTCGTTTGGTAGAATGATTAGTTTTAATTGGGAGGGCAATTCCCCTTGTAAATTTTATTTCATGCAGGTGGGCATTTCATCCATAAGACCTTCAATTCTTAAATGCTAATGGGCCTGGGAATGCAATGGATAACCCTTGAAATAACGTGAGAATAATTTTTTTCGTTGCCCAATTCCTTGGACAATGTTTACCCACGTGTGTTTGCTCCCAACGTTTGTGATTCCTGTTTCATGGAAACGGGGAACCCTGTTTGAATTGAATTAAAATGTAAGCTTTCTCAATGCAGTTGAAAGGGAGGTTCCAATGAGAAAAATTTCTGAAGTGGGAAAATGTTTAAAGGCTAAACTGCATAAACGGAAAATTTTATAACTGATTTGTGGAAAAATTTGGGACCACAGAAATAGAACATCTTAAGTAGGAAATTTCTTAAGCAAGTTCTACTAGTTTTTTTTTATCTCTAACTAATTACAGTGATTTATTACTGGCTATGGTTTTATTAACGTCACACTAGAAAAAAACATGAGGGCTATTGGCAGAATACCCAAAGGGACCGAGCTCACTCAAAGGTTTCAGAGCTGCAAATCAGCCCCAGAGAGACAATCCCTTTCTCCACCCAGCATTTATTGACAAAATAACATAATAAAGGTTAAATAAAGTGTACAATGTACTTACAGAGCAGAAAATGTACATGACAGGAATATAAGAAGAAGAAAAAATTAACCGGTGGAATTTTCTTGTAGAAATAAGATACATAACAAGTTAAATGAGGGGCGTCTTTATTTTACGGGATTGTAGATTTTTCCCCGCCAAATCTTCATTTCTAGTAAAAGGCTGATCGCCAAGGCGTTGTCCTTGAGAGGAACCAGCTTGTAGCAACCGTGCGCAAGACGATCCGCGGGGAAAACTCTGTGCGTAGTAATACACTGTTTTTTCTTGGCACTCACCAGTTTTTTTCTATCTTGTTTTCTGAAAAGTGTTGTCGGCTAAATTGCGCTCCAGCTATCTTCTTGCTGTTTACATGAGTGTTTCGTTAGAGATTTTAAGGAGCCACTTAAAAATAGAAATATTTTTAAAATAATGTTTACCAATTTGAAGAATTAAATTGAAATTATGCAGTAAAAGGAAATAAGTTAAAGTAATTTAAAAGGACTTAGTACCTCTGCACCTTCAAAAATTCAATTTTTCAAATTTGTTTTCAAAAAATGGTGTTGAATGTTAGAAGCATTTTAAAGCAAACCGCGTCAAAATCCGACAATTATTACGCTCTGTGCAACAAAAAATGTAAGTGTCTAAAGTGGCTTGTTCTTTGTAATGAAATGTAAAGAAACCTCTTTTTCTGTTTCTTATCATCACACTTTCCCACATGATTAAAAAAAATGTTTTGCATGAAGAGCTTTAAAATTTTACATGAGTGTTGTACTTGTAGATCTGTATTCCGTGAACCTCAATTTTGTCAATGGGATGATTAGATTTTATTTTAAAGCATGATACATGAAAGAAAGTTACTAAATACAAATTTGATAACTTTTTTTAATTTTTCTATTTTTTTTTAATGAAAGATAAATTTAAGGTTTAGAGAATAATGTCATTATTTAGCTTTAATTTGGTATAAGAATTATGGTTCTACTGTACATCTTTCAAAAGTTATCTTGTGGGTAACGTAAGGTAAGTCAATTTATTTTTTAAATTTTTGTACGCATATTCCATGTTGTTTAAGAAAATATATTAATTTAATAGCAAAACTTGACCCAATATTTTAAACTATACACTTTATTACACAAACTGGCTAAGTTTCATATTGAAATGAGCAAAAATTGTTGAGTTATGATGAATCGAAAAAAGTCTGTCAAAATGTTCTACTTTTGATTTCGAAAGGTACTAAGTCCCCTTAAATCGAATAAGAATAAATTAAAATTTAAGGTATGTGCCTTCCCAAAAATCGGTTTCCGTGAAAATTCTCGAGTTTCTTTATTACTTTTTATTGAAGCCCACATACTTAAGATTTCAAAAATTGTTTACATTTGTTTCTAGTGCAGTTAATTAATGTATAAATGTAAATATGTAATTTTTTAGGAAACGTTAAAATTTTTAAATGCATTTTCTAGAAAACGGTGATTTTTTTTTATTACAAAAAATCTAATTTCTTAAAAAGTACTTCATATATTGATATCAAATTTTACCTCAATACTATTCATATTAGAACTTTTTAAGTGATGTATTTTCTTTTAAAATCATGTTGTGTTTCTATATATATGTATTAACCATAATGTTGAAACAAAGTGAAATATATTAATTAGAATTGTTATATGAACTTTGGCATAAATGTTAATTTTTACTAATTTTTAAGCAAATATGATCGAAATTCGAAATATAAAAAAAAATGTTCATTAAAATGACTTTTGAATTCACAATTTTATAGACTACTAGCTGATATCCGCCCGCTTCGCTGGGCAGACGATAATATTATATTTTGGAGCCTATACATAAAACATAAAATATCAAGAAAATTGGAGCATTGAAACGACCTTTGTGTTCTCCAGATGGTTTTTTATCGGCATTAATTATAACCTTGAACTCCTTTTGGTATTTAGGAACTGAATAAACAGCAGCTTTGAAATCGTGAATATACCTGTTATGTTCATGTAGCGTCTTTTGTAATTGGCTAATTCTGGCTTAACACCTGGGAAAATACCACAATGAATGGGTTTTTCACGTTCATCATCACAGAGAAAGTAAAGCTGAAGAAAAGAAGGTTGTTGAGGAGGCTCAGCCAATAGGCTACCTATCCTGTGGTATACCTGCCCGTGGACTTAAAATGTTGGCATAAAATTTCCTTCCTTCAATTCTTTTGCTTCGAATGACATCATCTGAAAACATCCATTATACTTACGAATTGTAGAAAGAAAATGTTCT
>BMAW01110151.1:0-13699 GCA_019974015.1 Nephila pilipes | reverse complement strand
AAACATTTAATACAAAGCGTTAAACATGAAAAAAGCGATTAACACGATCCTTTTACGATGTACCTGCAAACATTTGTTGCTTTTTTGTTAATATGTTATACTCTTTGGACACACACACACACATGTAGACAGTGGGGTGATGGAGATTGTTCATCCCGAATCTACGATGGTTTGCTCTTACGCAAAGGGCTGGTTGTCTAGGGGGGTAATTCCGGATTCCATGTGTTGTTGTTGTTGAAGGAAAAGGCTTGCAGTAGCTTTACTTGTTTATGAGGAGAGATGATGAAGAGTGAAAAGTATTTACACTATGATATATATACAGGTAGTAAACAGTTCTTCCGAGATGGATAGATGGCTGCCTCATTTAACCCATTATTGGCGATGGCCGCTGGAACGCGCTCGGGCGTTTTAAGTTTACTTCCGACGCGGGTAGCGAAGGAGAAGAGAAGCGGAAAAAGTGGCGGAAAGAGAGAGCGAAAACGAAGTGTCACTCAGTTTTGTTCTGGGATAAGTGGCGCTGCATGAGCTTATCATGTGACTCTGATTCGTGGTGACATCTATTGAATATCGGAGGAACTGGTTTTACAGTAAATTGGAAAATAAAATTAATTGCTTAGTAATTAGCTGGAAAATCCTACATATATATATGTGTGTGTGTGTATGTGTGTAATCCTTATTTCATCTGTATCTGAACGCAAATGATGAAGACCGAGAGCAATGGTGATTACATTGAAGGATGTTTTTGAGCTCTATTATAAACATTTTAAAATGAAACATATCCAAAAATATCCATCACTTACATTGATGTTATTACGTATTAAGTGTCACGTTTATTTGTCACGTTATTTCACAAATCACGCGAAAAGGAAATCAAATGATATTGAATGTCACGTTTAAATGACACGTAGACGAATGTATCATGTTAAGAAGTAAGGAAGCTAATATTTTTTTCAGGAGATTGATTTCAGACGAGTTAAATAATAAAATTATACAGTGTATTTGAATATTATGATGATTTAACTTGTTTCAAATGCGCCCATTTTCCTCATAATGGGTATTTGAATGACAGTGCAAAATTCTTTAATCAACTCATTTTTCGAATGGGTAAATCCTGGACAAATGAGAGATTGAAGAAAGACGTCCTCTCATCAAAACATTTCTGTCAAATAATCATGCGAGAAATGCTATACAGGGAGTCGAAACTTTGAGACTGTATTATAACTCTAGTAATCAATTGAATGAAATCATTTGTTTTATATATAATATAATTCAGTTCTTAACAAACTTCGATGTGTCACTTGTTTCTAAAAATTGTATTAAATATAATAGCTCACGATCATTTTGAAATCTGGAACATATTGCTTATCTCTCTTACAGGATTTCATATAGCCTCTAACATTTATTTGTTTTAATTTGAATACTTTCAATTTCACTCAAAAATTGAAAAAAAAAAAAAAAAAAAGAGAATTATTTTTCCATTATTGCTATTCGCTTCTTTACTTCATCTGACTTTTGAAAGTACTTTTGTGTGTATTTTTTAAACTCTTTATTCTCTCTGTACTTTTTTCTTAAATTTTCCGTCCTCCTTTTCATTGTAAAAAAATTGATCACCTTAATAAAACAATAAAACTAGCTTCGTGAATCGTGAGCTAGATCCCCGCAATTCCTCCAGGAGTTATATTTCTGTTACAGTTAGATGGCCTTTGAAATCTTTGGATGGCTTGAATTAATATTTAAGAAAGTGAAGTGTATGATTCAGGTTTTATCCTCATCACTCTGAAACGGGTTCTCAAGTAGTTTTCTTTTTAACTTTTCTGTAGATCTACTTTACAATGTTGTTTGATATGAGAACTTCGCCTTGAGAAAGAACCGTGACTTATTCAAATTAGCATAAAAAAAATAAATAAACGTAGTGAATGAAATAGAGTTTGGAGGTGAAAGAGAAAGTAGAAATAGGAGAAGATTAAGGTGAGTGAGGAATTAACAAGGTTGATAGGATCACTATATTGGATCGAGTAACTGTTAGATGAGATAATCTAAGCATCTTTACTTGGCTCGCATGTAGTCACTTGAAGTTTTCTTGAATCGAACTCAAGTTGCTATGCATTCAAATCTTCTATTTGGAGTTATCGAAATAAGTGGTTTTCCCCATTATAATATTTGTCTTAGGGCGTAATGAAGGAAATGTTACAAACTTTAAAATCATTTTTATAGATCTTGTTCTAAAAGTCTGAATGAACATATTTAAAGATATTGACTGTTTATTATTGAGTGTCTATGGGTATTCTAACTTATAATGCCTCCAGTTCATTACAACTTCTATGCGATTCAAAATAATGAAATTTAATATCAATAACTTTTTATGTAATTTTAATGTAATTTTGAGGAAATAAGGTCAAAATATTTTGCATCACTTTTAAATTATTCATAAAAACTAGTTTCAACAATTGTATGTACACAAATATGTAAAAATATAAAGTTAGAAAATATGTAATATTTTAATCACACAGATTTCTTATAATATTATAATTAAATGATACAAAAATTTGTTACAAAAGGTTAAGCTATTAAGATTCTATTTACTATCAGTAGTGGTGTTTTAGGTCTCTGTCTTGATTATCAGCCATTGAAAATTTGACTGATATATTTTCAAAATCGTATGTATTCAGGAGTCCAATCAGGAAGCAGGAGCTCAGATGGTCTCTACTTTCTCAAAAAATTATCGTATGATGAAAATGAATTTTACAGGTTGAGGAAATCTGTAGAGGTACTTTACTTTTAAGACTCCCGTCTACCCGCCATTTTGATTTCGTCAGCTTAATGTTAATCCTATGAAATTTCGACTTTAATTCTCACATCTTTACTATTTGATCAATTTAAATGCAATAAAGTGCATCTCAAAAAACAAAAAATAATGTAGGCTTCTGTGGAATTATTTTTTCCCTCTGATTCTTAAAAATATTTTTATTCTTATTTTAATGATTCGTTCAGGAGTTTTCCGTTCTTTAAAAAATGTTTTAAAATATTTTAAAAACTCGGAGGAAAAAAGTAATTCCACAGAAGCATTTATTATGTTTTGCTCTTTCAGATGCTCTTTCTTGCATTCAAATAGATCAAATAGTAAAGATGTGAGAATTAAAATCGAAATTCCATAGGATTAACATTAAGCTGACGAAATCAAAATGGTGGGAACACGGGACCCTTAACACATTTAGTGTAGGTTCTATTGTATGTCTTAATTTCTTGTATGGATGGGTTCGAGTTATTTATTATTGTGTTGAGGAATTTAGTATTAATATGTGGGAATTGTCCCGCTGCACTACAGCAGCGCCACCTTCAACTTAGATGGTTAGATCTCGAGGTGTAAGCACGCAGAAATGATTGTCCGTCTTTTTCTTTAATTTTTCATATAATAAACTATTTAATCCTAAAATGAGTATGGTTCTTAACAAAATACCGACGCCAACCTCCACAATGGGGGCTCAGGCTCGGCAAATGAACCACTTTTTAAAGTTAAATTAAAATTTAAATAATGAAATCTTACAACTGACGCGAACAGGCTAATGTATTGGTTGACGCCCAAAAAATGGACGCTAGTGTACTGATGGAACGTTGGATATAATTTTGTCTGAGTACAGATGGTACTCAAGGAAAATCAGAACTTGTGAGTATTAAGTGCAGACGGCACTTGCATCACTACCTAGTTACGAAAAATCGAGAATTTGTGCGAATTTTGAAGTGCAGACGGCACTTATTAAGGAAAATTTTTTGTTGTTGTTGTGCCACCATTCCGTTGGATTTGTTCGTCAGTTTATGAAAAATCAATGCTAAAAGAGTAATAACAGACGATTTATGTTTTTTGTGTTACCGAATTGGATATACCACTGCTGAAAAGAGGGGTAAGAACCTCCTCTCTTTACCTTTCAATTTATATATGAAAATCAGTTTTATTCAGGGACTGTGCTACTCGAACTATATAAAGATGATCACCCTTAATGATATTCCTGTTGTGTCAAACTTTCTTAAAGGAGGAAATATTAAACCAATTAAGTTGTTAAACAGTATATTTTTTAACGATGCATTTGATCGTAATTCAAGAAAAATATTGAGAAGTTTTTCCTCATTTTCCACTGATTTCAATATTGAAGATCGTAAGAAATTAATATTCGATTATTTTTCTATAAATTATTTGGTTTGTGTATTAAATGTGTTAGGTCTGTATTAAATGGGTTTGGTTGTGTATTAAATGTACTAACGGTAGTAAAGAAGATCTCCTTAATAGACTTTTTCAATCTTTATAAATTCTAAATGAATTTCAAGCTTTAAACTCTAAATCGCTAAGCAGTGACTCTGAAATTTCTGATGACGAAACAGAAAAAAATCCTACTTTATTCTTTCCCCCCTCTGTAATGTCTCCGACTTTGAATCATAACATGTCTGCTAATACTTTCGCCCCTTCTCTTAATTTTGTTTTGAAAGATCTCGGAAATTCACATCGAAAGTTTACTGGTTCTGATACATATGATATTAAGTGTTTTATTCACGACTGTAAGGAATCCTTTCTTTTTTCCCCATCATTGAATCAACAGCAAAAAATAATATTCGCTAAAACTTTGATTGAAGGTCAGGCAAATTTTTTTATATACGCAACGTAATCTTTCCACATGGTTTTCGTTTAAAAATGCTTTATTAGAAGAATTCCGTCATCAATTAAATTCTGCTGAAATTCATAGACAGTTAAGTAGACGTAAATTACGTCAAAATGAATCCCTTTTCGAATATTTTATTGCCATTAGAGAACTCGCTAGTACTTCCAGTGAAATTATTGATGAATCTTCATTATTTGAATACTGTATAAACGGCATACATGATTACCCATCAAATAAAGCTATTTTATACGGTGCTAAATCTATTCCAGAATTTAAAGAGAAACTTCGTATTTATGAAAAAATAGTCAGTGATAAAAATAAAAAACCCTTTCCAAGAACAAATTCTCAATTCAGTCAAGGACGCGGCATGAACTCAAAACATAATTTTCATAAGTCTGAAATTCAAAATGATAATGCATATAATAAACAAAAAACTTGTTTTAATTGTAATATGTCTGGTCATATTTCTCACTACTGTCCCGACAAACATAAAGGTTTAAAATGTAGTGTTTGTAAAAGTTTTGGTCATATTTCTGCAAAGTGTACAAATAAACCTATTCCAAATCGAACTGATAATGCTGTGTCAACAATAAATCATTTACAATATCGTTCTATTCATTCTTTAAGTCTTTCAATGCTCAATGAAATGCTTAAGGGTTAGCTTGTAAAAAATGCCGGGGTCCATCTTCTAAAGAAAAACTTATGCATCAAAAGGAAACGATATAATTGGTTTCATAGGCACTATTCTTTCGCAAATGTCGCATTACACACCTTCGAACCTCCATGCTTGACTACCGTATGATTATGCGTCAACTCGATTTTATTGACGATATATGTATCGACAGTTCTTTTCTTACAAAGTCGTCGTGGATATTCACCTTATACCTTAATGGAACTTTAAGTTTTTAAATATATGTTTGAAACAAGGTTTTTTTTTTTGAAAGCATTTTTCAGTCGTTTCTCGCGAAAGAAACTTTTCTAAGTTGATTAAAAGCGATCTTTGATCAACAATGAATCAAATAAAACGGTTCGGCCATAATTTGCATTGAAAATTTAGCAGCTAAAAAGGTTAATTTTAATGAAAACATAAAAAAAAAAAAAAAAAAAAATTCAGAAGTTAAAGCTCACACAAAACAATTTTTAGCTTTTTGTAGTGACTGAACAGATTAAAGCATTTTTGAAAATAATCAAAAATGATAAAGTTTATGAGCTCCTTTAAGAATATGTTTGTCTGCAAATTGTTCTTTTTTCTTTAGGCTTAAGTATTTTTACTTTCCAGGTCACTTTAACTATTTACTTTTTTTTAAATAAATGGTTATTTTTGTTTGAGATGGCATTTTTTATGGAGATAATTCTAATAAGGAGACATCAAGGAAGTATCCGCCTCTAAACTCAATAGGTTAAGATTCTCTTCTAATATTATTACACTTCATGATAAGAGAAATGTAAACCTAAGAAATGAATTGACAATCATACTTTCTTTCTTTATATTTATTAATACTATTTTAAATTTCTCTTATCACTCAAAATTCTGAGTATTACCTTTAGAATTTAAGCAATATTTTTCTATCTAACTCTCCAAAAACATGCTAACGTTATTGAAATTATATAGGAAAAACAAATAATTAAATTCATCACGAATAACTTTTTATATAGCAAAGATATACCTTTTCAATTATTTTATTCATGTTGAGGAAGAAAGTGTAAGAATTTTCTTAAGAATAATAAACATCTTTTTTTAAATTATAATTCGATAAAATTACTAATGGATCAGTAATATAAATGACAAAAAACACAACAGATTTTTTAAAAAATATTACATTTATTGACTTATAGACATTGAATGCTTTAAAAGAATTTTTAAACTTACATATGTATATTTAATGTATATTTGTTCTTCATTAGCACATAATGTGTGTGTCACTTCATAGATATTTATTTTGAGTCTCAGTGAATTAAACAATATTAAAACAGTTCATCGCTGATATGGCGGCCGTGGTAGCGTAGTGGTCACGGTCGCGGTCGACGGTTTTCGTCTAGTTGTGAGTTCGAGCCTTCATGCCACTAAAGACCGCCATGTAGTCGAGACTGATGCCTGTAATATCTGTCGAGGCTGGAATTCCCCTCCGCTGTCGCGCCATGGAAGTTTGGAGAGAGAGGTGCCAGCTCAAGTGTCGTCCTCGTCACATGAAAATTGTGAGATCTGTAGTTTTTGTCCTTGTATTGTTTCAAGTGAGACGTTAATAAAACTAATCAATCAATCACCGTTGATTTGAGAAAAATCAGAATTTAATTGAAAACCTATCACATTGATATTCTCAATATTTTTCTTTTCTTTTCAACTAATCATCATGATTATAAAGAAAGTTTATCTAACTTTTCGAACGGTTATAATATTATTTATTTCTTGAAGAATTTCAATCTGTATTTCAAAATAAGCATTTCAACACTTCTGTATATGTTACATGGATGACTTGGATACAAATAAAATAAATTTATAACGTTTGCAAATTTTTAATGTGTTTACTAAAGATTATAAAACTGAAATATGTAATCATGCTACATACATTTAAACATGTTTTTGTTTATTTGATCCATGACTAAAGCGAAATAAGCATTTATTTTTTTAATGTAGTGTTTTATAATATGTCCAGAACAAAAGTTTCAAGAAGCGCTTTAAATTATTACAAAAGAAAAATTGCTGGAACGATTACAATTTTCCCTCGTAATTACTCCTATAAATATTTATGTAATGAATGCATATCACAGTTTATTCCAGTTTTCATGTACAGACATTATTAAACTCAATAAAAATTAAAATAATACAAGACTAATTTTTTCCTCTGCTAATTTATTTCCGTTATTAATTCTAAATTGATTTATTATATATATATATATATATATAGCTGGAAATATTAAACATAATTTTAATGAACTGAACATTTTCCTTCATTGTTCAAAAGTATTAGTAATTTATTCAGATTCTTAGGTGCTAAAAACATATTTACGCTTCCCAAATAATCAGTGACGAATTTTTGTGCGTATAAATATATAATTCATAATGTCTATGTTTTAAATTATGAAATGCCATATAATATAATTTGATAATTATATCGTGTAACGGTACTGTGGCCACTGCTTACTATAAATATTACTAAGTAAAATAATTATAATAGTTTTTTTTTTTCGATTATTGCATATGAAAAGAATAATTTACGGCATGAAAATTTAAATTATAGTACTAAGAATGATACAAGGAGAATGTAGGAAAGGACATGCCTTCCATTTTCAGAACGTTTATCGAATTGAAAACCGACAGGTAATAGCAAAGCAGTTTTCAGAGAGAATTTCCCCTAAAAGAGGGAGAATCATTGGTTGTTAGAGCCTTCCTGAATCGCAAACATCCCCACTGCTCAGCAGATGACCAACACTCTATCTGGTTCTTTTGTCAGACCACACTTAGAACTGCCAGTAACTGTTGGTGAAAAAGGGGTAAACAATGTAGCAAAAACTCCGATCCTCTCCAAGATTCTCTTCTAGAAAGTGTCTGTCTCCAAAAGGTTAAATTTAAAGCGAAATAAATAGGAAATAAATCGACCGTGATTAGTTATTTTGTCAAAATTTTAGAAAGGTCAGAAAGTTTTTTAATAATTAAATTTGGGTTAGGTAATAATAAGATGCAAACCAGTTTGGGAATTTATTCACCACTATCCCATTCACAAAGTAATTCAGTCTTGAGTATCTTAATGACGAAGGAGCGAGGAGGGGAAACACTCACCTCATCATCATCAATAGTAATGGCTTTTACGGAAATAAAATTTAAGTCTTTTTAAAAATTCCTAGCGGGAGTACCCGTTTTCCACACTGGAGAATATTTAAAATAAAACTCAAAGTCTTATGAAAATATTTTAGTATATTTTTTTAAAATAAGGAAAAAATAAATAAATAAGTATAATGAATTCCAAAAGCCTATATGAGAATAATAAATAATCACAAACACACATAGATCGTGATGTAATATACGACAGAATTTTGCTTAGCGGAGCCGAAATCTTAAGCGAGAAAGGGGAGAAATAAAAATACTTTCACTTGTTTTGAAGTAAAAATTTGTTTTAGATCCTATTAACTAATATTTTCTCCTGTTCTTTTCCGAAAAGAGGGCCAGATGTTCATTCCATTCACTCTATAAATATCGTTTCATTTGAACCGATGGATTTCAAAACTAAACGCTTTTAAAGAAATATTTTAAAAAATACAAAATTGACACTTTTTTGTCTATATTGAAAAATTCGCCAAAAATCGGTCAATTAATTTACACACCCAATTTTTTTTCAGCTTTTAAAAAAAGATTTTACCTCTCAGATTGTGTAAAAAATGGTAATTTTGAAAAGTTTATTTCGAGAGCTGTCAGAGTCGGAATATCAGATAATTGCTCAAATGCCTTCTGCACCATCCTCGAAGTATACAAAAATATCGCTTCAATATTAATTTAAAAAATCATATAAACATGAAATAAAATGATTAAAAATGAAAATAATTAATTTCAAGAAAATAAATTTAAAAAAAAATGTTTTTAAGTAAATCGAAACAAGGAAAAAAATAGAAACAAAGTGGAAAAAATAAAACTATTTTAATCGAGGTCCACTAGTTATGGCATCGAGGTCTTATGCAAACGAGATACACCCAACTCTTTTTTTTACGCGGTAGATATGTTCCTCAAAAAACCGTGCAAAAAATACATGCGACATATGGTAAGTTTCGGAATATGTTCCACAACTTTAAAAAAAAAGTTATCATGAAAAAACTCTAAATATTTTCCAAAAAACCACGCAAAAAAGTAATAATAAAATCCCTATTACATATTTATAAAACAAAAACAATTCATTTTTATTACAAAAAAAAAAAAAAAAAAAAAAAAAAAAAATTAAAATTAGTGTACAATGAAAATTCAGTCTATAGGTACATACAACACATAAAAATTCAAATTGAAATTAGGAATAAAGCTACTAACATTTATTTATCGCTACTTGACAACAAGCGTGCACGTTTACAACTGGATTAAAAATGGTATCATCAGCAGATGTATCAGATATGTCCAGCACAACTATTGCCTTTGATTCAAATGAAGAATTTCACTCTTTATTAACGGTCACTGTTTTTTTTTTTTTTTTTTTTTGTAGTTACAAAGTTTGTCATTAGCTGCTATTTTTTGGTTCCTCAAGTTGCTTAAATAATTCTTGATATCCTGCTACACAAAACTTAAGATTACGTTGAAATATTAATGCACGCTCTATGTAAGGACCATGAGTGAGAAAATGTTGTTCCATACTTGTAACAAAGCTCTAGCGAATTAAACCAGCTATTAATAGTTGAATTTAACCTTCGATTTCGTCATTATCGACTTCTTTATTATCATAAACTGTCATAAATTGAATCAAATCGTACTCATCCAAAGAGCTTTCTAGCATCAATTATTCAATGCCAGTCGTTTGAATGTTGTTGAAACATTCGCCATCAATTGCAATTGATAGAGTTATAGTTTCAGAACACACAGCTGATTTTTATACTACAAAATATCCACTCTTGACGAATGATGGCAAATTTTTTATTCTAATAATCACTTAAGACTGAAGAACGAAATGCTGTGTTCAAGTTGAAGTACAACGAAATGAAGAAAAAAAAGTGATTATAAAATTCGGGTATTCCCCGTAACTCCAGAATACAAAGTAAATAAGCCATGGAGCAGACCAAGTCACTCGTACATGTGTGGGCGTAAACAGACCGTCTTAGGCTTACACTGTCAAAATTAGAATTGAAAAAATACTTATGGGATTCGTGCTGGAACAAAAATTCGTGTAAAAAAGTATAATGGGGGACCGTGTTATTTCAAAATCGTGTAAAAAAGAGTTGGGTGTATAGTGAAGTGGCGAAAAAAGTAGAAAATATTAGAATTTATGTTTCAAAGGAGCTTGATTTTGGGCTTAAAGTAAAGAAGATGTTTTGAATAGAAGAATTTGATATACATCACAGACGCTGTTGTGTGTGTAAAAACTTTAAGTACTTTGTTGAAAATGTTTTTATAGTAGTCTCTTCAATTACTCATCAGATAGAATTGTTAAATGATTCATTAAAAACAGAATCAGGGTTCTACAAGAAAGAATGGAATGTGTAAAAATAGTAAGTTTTTAGCAAATACTGTTGCAAATTATTCGTGAGCAGATTAGAGAAGCAAGAAAAATCACCCATAAAAATTAACAACCTCTATTAAAACAAGCATAGAAAATTCTCAAAGGTTATATATATATTATTAGGCTATTTATGCATTCTACAATTATGGGATTTCGCCTATCACCTAACCAATCGCGCTGATGCAACGCCCTTCAGCTAAAATGACGGCGGAGTGACATTAGAATTATGTAACTACATTATGCTACAAAGATCAAACAAATGAATAAATAATAAATATCTTCAATAAACTACATGAAGATAGCCAAAGCAACGAAGCTGTGACGGCATCACAAGATCACAAGACCTATTACGTTCAAAGATCATACACCGTGAAGACAAAATCCCATTAAAATTTTAAGAGATTATAAAGTTAATTCATGCTGTGAAGTTTATATTATCAGAACCCCTAGACCCTAAACTTTTATATATATATATATATATATATATATATATATATATATAAAGAATGATATTTAAGTAGATATTAAATCTTTGTTCAATATTAATAATACATTTTTAATGCATTGCCGAAATGAATAGTCCTTTTTTCATATGAATAAGTTTATTGATTCCATCGGAGAGAGTGCTACGTACTTTCAGACTTTAGTCGGGCTTTGGCCACCAAAGGCGGAAGCGAAAACACCATAAAAATCTCAATGATCATCAGAAAAGAATGTATGAGCAAAATTGGAGAGAATAAGAGCATAAGAGAGAGAAATTTTGTTGTGTAAAATTATAAGCAGACATCTTTCAAAATAAACGTCAAAAACACATAATACAGGATTAGGATTCTGAGGGAAATCATAACAGACAAGGAGTCTGAAGGGTTTGACAAATTTACGAACGTGGGAAAAAAGGTTTAAACAAATTTTATGAGCGAGTGATCTAATAAATAAAAAGATAATTTGAAAGGGGATCAGGAAATAAGAATTAACTCTTTACTTTTGAATTAGGGGGAATAGGAGAGAATAGAAAATTATATATAAATTATTATTAAGAGAAGTTATTAAATTAAAGCTAATTATCAAAGAATTAATCGTATTTTCAAATGTACTGTAAAACCAATTCCTCAGTTATTCGATAGATGGCACCATGAATCAACGTCATGTGCTAAGTTATATGCAGAGTAGCTTATCTCGTGCAGCACCCCCTATTCCTGAACAAAACTGAGCAACATTTCGATCTCGCTCTTTCCCCTTCCTCCCGCTTCTTTTCTCCTTCGCATTACCCGTGTTGAAGGTGAACTCTGAACGCCAGAGCATGTTCCAATGCTCATCTCCGATATGGGTTAAATGAGGCGCTATCTGTCTTTTTGCGATGAACTGGTCAATTTGTTTGTTCATGTTGTAAATATTTTCCCTTCATCTCTCCCTCTAATAAACGAAGTAAAGCAACTTCAAGCCTCATCATTGAACTGCTACGAAGTCATCATAGAATCCGGAAATGGAATTACTCCCCTAGAGCAAACCTGAGTAAATTTGGGATGTACAACCTCTCTCTCTCCCTCTCTCTCTCGTCACCACCGTTCTATATATATATATATATATATATATATATATATATATATATATATATATATATATATATATACGTATGTATGTGTAATCCACATGCAGATAAGTTTTGTTAATATGGATTATTTTATCCTGAACGAATTATAAAAAATCCCAATGCATCGTTTGACTGCTTTTACTTAAGGTTGGGCAATTTATTTTTTGTATTATTTAGTACGAAAATTAAACATTATCTCTGGTGGTGTACTCATTAATTTTAATATTATTCACCATTACCCTTAGAATGGAGAACCTAATAAGCAGCGGATATCTCGGCCTGAAAGACAGAGCTATATGATTTTAATTTAAGCGTGTAGATTTAAAATAAGGACCCTCCGAAGGTAGATGTATAAGGCAAATTGAGTCTCAGGGCCGATTCTAGACCCGTCACTGTACAATTCTACCTCAGAGGAGGTCTTGAAATGGTTAAAATGAATAATTTATTTGTTTCCTTAATTGAATGCCGATGTATTATAAAATTATCGGTAATAGTGATATGAATAAAATTATAATCAAAATTTTGAAGCTTCAAAATTTGAACTTTTTGAAAGGCCTTATTGACAGATAATTGCTGGAATACTTAAGATAATTTATAATGGATTTTGTGGATAAAGTATATAAGTCTTTTGCGATTTTTAACTAGTAATTTTTTTGTAATGAATTTAGTTTATTAATATGGAAATAGCTAAGCGAGATACTCCAGACTTCCCCGCCATAAATAATATTTGGTTCAATTGCAGTCATATAACATGGTTTTAAATTTTTCCGTTAACACATGGATCAATAAGTTCCGAGACTAACCCAGAGATGGCGCTCGTAGTAAACCAGTAACCAGGTCTTTCTAGAGTACTAACCTTTGCTTGAAACGTGTTAAAATTTTAAGTCGATCGGACCAGAAACAGCTGAGTTATCGAGGTTGGAATAAAGTCGTTTTGTAGTTTGTTTAAAAAATGGAAAAAACCGAGTTTCGTGTTCTGATAAAACATTGTTTTTTAATGGGTAAAAACACCGTGCAAGCGAAACAATGGATTGAAAAATGTTACCCGGACTCTTGTCCATCAAAAGCAACGATTTGTCGGTGGTTTGCCGAGTTTAAACGTGGTCGTACCGACACAAATGACGCGGAACGCTCGGGTAGACCTGTGGAAGCCGTTACACCGGAAAATGTGAGTGAAGTGACAAAAATTATAATGAAAGATCGTAAAGTGAAGCTCCGTGAGATTGCTGAGATGACACAGATATCATATGGAAGTGTATTTACTGAAAAAG
>BMAW01110148.1:0-75310 GCA_019974015.1 Nephila pilipes | reverse complement strand
TCTTGTATTAGGTTTTCATATTTATCACTGTCGAATATATGTTTACTTTCCTCATCATACCTACTTTGTAACAGTTACCTTGGCAAGTTGAATCTTGGCAGTCTCTTCAAAATTTGAGGTAAAATGACTTTCACAAGCACATACAATTTCAAAATATTTTCAAACATTTTTTCGATGTCCAATTTTAGGTCATTGAGGTGGCTACAGAATCTGTCAATGTCCTTTAGAGTTACATCATCTTTTATAAATAATAATTCCGGAAACCTTTGAAACTAGCTCTCCAATAGATTATAATGAATTTAGATCAATAAATTACGAGAGAAAGTCAAAATTTACTAACACTTTTCATTGTACAACTTTATTAAAAAAAGATAAGTATACAACAGATACAAATTTTTTTGATATTGTCTCCATCACGAGCAATGCTATTGCCACATGTTTCCATATGACTTCTAAGTGGATGGTTTTTAATTGGTCGTAAAACCAATTTGCACCGCATTCTGAACGTCCTTTCTGAGGCAAATTGATGATCTCTCAAACTTCCTAGAAAGAAATGAATGTCTGAGAGAGTGAGATTTTGTGCTGTAGCGAAGATGTTTGAGGTTTTAAAATTGATTGTTTCGGTGTTGTTAAGGGTCCTGAATGGCCGGGCGCTCTCTTGCAACAATAAAATTGCTTTCTGACTAGACACTGGTATTTGTTTCGAATTGCTGATTTCAGTTTATTTGCCTACAAATCATTTTACTTCGCACGATTTACGGTATTCCCTCTGTCCAAGTAGTTGTCCAGTACATGACCATTTTCGTCCCAAAACATAGTTAATATCATCTTCCAGCAGATGGACAGATCTTGAATTTTTTTGCTCTGTTTATCCAGTGTTTTTTCCGCACCATAACCTGGAGTTTCAATTCAGGCTAGTTAGTGAAGGACCCACGTTTCATCAACAGTCACTATTCTACTAAAAACTGTTTCGCCTTCCACGTCAAAGTGATCCAATAAACATTGGCAGATGTCCAAAAGTTTTGTTTTGTTTGCTGCTGTAAGCATTCGAAGTAACCTTTGCGCACACACTTTACGGAATTTACCTCATCTATCTGAGGTACCCTCTCTCAAACCTGCTGAATGTTGTCATCAGTGGTCGAGGTTGACGGTCACCCAGGTTCAACTTTTTGTGTTAATCTGGTTTGGCCACTTTTGAATATTTATATAATCACAAAAAAAAAAAAAAAAAAAAAAAAAAAAAAACCATTTTACTAGGTACACTTTTCCTTCACTTATGACAAATGTCTCCGGTGAATTTCAACACCCATCACACCCTTTGACTACAAAAGTCTGGTAATTCCTCGTTGCTTCTTCTAGGTGTAATCTGATAGAAAAGCTGACATGCTACTGCAGTCCTAGTCTAGACGACAATTGACACGATTATGATTTAAATCCGCTATCTGACTACAGACGAGCGAACTTAACGCATGCGCATGCGGTCGCCAGATTTCTCTGTTTAATGAAGATGTAGAATGAAATGTGTAACTAATTTTTGACTTCACCCCTCGAACAAAAACACCTCTACTACCCACTATGGAAGTTGCAACAACCATTATTAGGCAGTAGAGATTTAATTGAATTCCACTGAGCTAGAAGAATGAAGTACTAACTCAGATGTCGTTCTCAACGCTTAACCCTCATTCTAAGTTGTGAGATCCTTCACCAATAGCCCTTGTGTTAATTCTAAGTTAGCCGATTAACAATAAATCAATTTATTAACATTAAATAATTTTATATGAAATTTTCATACGTAAAAGCTAATTGTAAGTCTATTGCATATTGATTATTTATTATTAAACGCAATAATTAAGAACTAATCATATATTCGCACAATATATTTCAAGGTCGTTTTATGCTTATCACATTAACAAAACATAAGAGCTGCAAATATCTTCATTCTATACAATTTCAAATAATCTTAGTAATGATGTACTTGAGTATTCTCAACTGTAAACTAACGAACCCCATTATCTTTTAAAGGAGTCCTTTCACAATTACCCGTTATATTACTCTAGGACCGAAAGACAAAAAAAAAATACTTCTTCTAAAAACAAATAAATATGAAAAAAATGTACAAATAATGATAGGTTTGCTTTTTAACTACTAATTGCATATTGAAGAAAGCACTGTCTGTTCGATATCTAGACTATAGTGTCGTCTGCTCCCTCCCTAATTAGGGGGGTAATGTGGCGTGTAAGACCCGAATCGTGTTATTTATATTTAGAGGATGGGTGCAATCACCAGTGCTTTTATGCTGAATAAATTGGGAAATGAAAGCAGATGAGAGCAATTAAAACTTATCCAATTCAAAAGGAAGGCTTAAACATGACCTTGAATATTTTCTGAATGTCGTCAGCATTAACAGGAAATAATTTAGTGATTTTCCGTTGAAGTGTTAGGAGATGAGTTTTAATGAATTTTAAGGGGAGTCTATTCACTTGAAGTGATAAGTACTATTCATATAAGAAAATTTTTATTTTATAATCAAGAATATTTTTAACCATGTTTATATAATTACACGTTACAGTTTTATACTTTTCTACAACTAATTCAAAAAGTCATTTAAAAAAATAAATATATTGTTGAGGCAAAAAAGATATTAAAATGACACAAATTTTGCAATTTTTGATTCTGATGTTAAAAATTAGAGTGTGTGGTTCTGATTCAATACATGTTTTATTGATAACAATTTTATAAATAGCACTGAGCTCGAAATAATCGCGATTTTTTCTTCATTAATTTTGGGACTAAAAAATGATTTGAATTGCAAACTTTCCAGCCAAAATGAAACGATACAAAGTAAATTGAATGAAAATAAGAAGTGCAGTGCATGATTTAGAGATTGTGATGTATAATTGAAATAGAAATGGAAAGAAAATGATTTGTGCAGATATTGGATATTGATAGGTAATTGTAATGTAGATAGAAGCATCGTAATTAATTTTTTGATTTACAGCGAATCCAGGTTCAAGTATTTAAATACGAATCGGATGTTAGCTAACAAATGGTCGAATCAGAATAAGTTATTTGATAAGTTAAAATATTTTTATTAGGACATAATCTAGAATTGAAGTGCGATGAGGTGGAGGCTTGTATTTCCATTATTTACTTATTTTGTTGTGCCTATTCTCGTTTCAATTTCTTATAACCAAGTAATTCAAATTATTAAAAATAAGGTTAATTCGTGGTACATCAATTATTACTAAGTTTGTTTTGTTAATTAAATATTTTTAGAAAGATTTTTTTTATTTTACTTATGAGTGCATAATATCGTTTCATTTATTGTCATTCTCTTACACTCCTCAATGTTTATTGGAATTAATAAAATTATTTTTCTAAAGATTTTATTATTTTACGTAAAATACATACTATAAATACATTTAATGTTTTTTTGTTACACTTCATTGCATTAATGAGAATAAATACTCATAATGTTAAAAATAAAATTTAGTTATTCCTACGAATTATCTGTAAATTTGTTTCATAAATGAAAGTCTTCTAACAAACACGTATTTAAATCACAGGGCAATACATACAAATTTCTCTATAATTTTAAAAGTTATGTAGTAAATAAGAAGTGCAATTAAAAAATTTATAACTTACAATAACATATATATTTTTCTTAAGCATAACATTAACTTTTTCATTAGCAAAACTGTTTATATTATTTTTTAAGTTCGGAAATATTCGAATATCTTATCTCAAAGGAACGAATGATTCAAAAAGCTATGAGGCTTTAATGTTTAATCGATTCTTTTGTTGTCTTGTAAATTTAACACATTTTCAACAGTTCAAACGTGTGTAAGTTCTCAAAGCTATCTCTCGTAGTTTATACTCTCGACATGTAAGCTAGTTGAAACAAATTTTTTAGCAAACTATTTAAGATTTATGACCTTCGAATTTTAAGGAGAAAACATGAATATCCTCAAAATTTCAATTATTTTCTTTTATTGCACATGTTAATAGAAACGCAATTCTCTACATTTTTAGAAAGATATTTTAAAAACTTTCCTTTTTGTTAGAACGCTATAATTTAAAAAAAACCTGTATAAATTTTCAGTTTCATGTCAAAACAAAAGAGGTGGAGAGTGAAATAAATTCTCTTCGACATTTTCGATGGGATTTTCAGCTGAAATTGAAACATTTTTTTTCTTCATCTTGAAGATGGATTTTGCTTTGTAAAAAATTACAAGTTTTATAAGAAGTGAAACAAAAAAGTTACGGAAGTTAAAAATGTAGAACGTAAGGAAATTTATTGTGTAAAGTAATTCTTGTATTATTATTTTTTTAAAATTGTTACCCAATTTTCGTTTTTCCTGTTGTACTGAAAACTACATATATCCTCTATGTAAGGTACTGTTAACTTTCTGACATTGTTCCAATAACTTTCCTCTCAATTGCGCCAATGCGTGACGAGTCAGGTAAGATCACCGTAAAAGTATTATGATGGTTGTTGTCTTCTCCATTATTTAATCCACGAGAACGCGCGTTGGGTCAAACAGGCCCGGGTGCGTATATAATTAAATGAGAAACCTTTCCCTTTCAATGAAAATGGTTGAGTATTTCAGTAACTGCTATCAAAGTCACTCTCTTTCGATTGCCTTGATGATCAAATTCCTCTAAGCCGTTTTTAGTTTAAATATTGGATTTTTGGACCTGTTAGACTCAATGCAACATCGCGCAATTTTGTTTTCTTTTGAATAATGCTTGTGTGAGAATTTAAAAATACATCGATATCTAAGTTATAAAGATGAAATGAAACAGCTGGAATCTTTATTAGTGGATGTATCTACTAATAAAAAATGAATGAATAAAGATGATGATGAAGAATATATCGATGAAGAGCAATTTAGAGCTAATGAAACTTGTTTTAGATGAGGCAACAGATACATTCAACTATAATGAATATTAATCTGGAAAATATGGCATTTCAAAATGGAATAAAAATAAACCAAGACAAATTATAAGAACTTTCTTGAATAATATCGAAACAAAATTGCCTGGAAATTTCGGTAAGTCTAGGAATGTATCATTGCCAATAGATGTTTGTCTATTACTATTCGATAATACCATAATGGAGAGCATTGTGGACTGCACAAATATCTACATAGAGAAGATTGTGGATGACTTTCAGAGAGAACGTGATGCTAAATGTACTAATTTTATTAAAGTAAAAGCTTTCGTTGGTCTTCTTTATCTGTGTGGAGTACATAAATTATCTCGGTCTCTGATGTCTCGGGACTTGAAATATTTCATCTAACTATGTGTTATAAAAGCTTTTTATTCCTCTTAAGTTATCTAAGATTCGATGATTCTAGAGATCGTTTGAAAATGCAAAAAAAGGATAAACTTGCGCCTGTAAAATCCGTGTTTGAATTATTTGTCAATTACTGTAAGAAGCGATATAGTATTGGTGAATACGTCACAGTCGATGAAAAGTTAAAATCTTTTAGAGATAAATGACCTTTTGGGTACTATATACCCAATAAACCGGCAAAATACGGCATTAAAATATTCTTTCGTGTAGATTTGAAGACTTTCTATTCGTTAAATTTAGAAATATATCCAGGATTGCAACCTGAAGTTTCATATAAATTAGAAAATGATGTGGACAAAATTGTTATGAGAATTTAAATTACAATAAAATTTAAGAATATTAAGTTGGTATCTTCATACGAGTAAACGTATTTTATGTATCAAAATTTAAATGCATTAAATTAAAAATTTAGTTAACTTTTAGAATTATTTAAGTACCTCTTTCAACGTTATATATGTTGGGACGACTTAACGACGTTTTCTATTTATAAAATCATTACTAATTTTTTTATTATAATAATTGAATTTCTTTCCGTTTTTTTTTTTTTTTCAATTTGCCACAAAAATAGAAAAAAAGTTTCAATCACAAAGATTTCCCATAAAAGTGATTAGGGGACTCTTTGACTTAACACGTGCTTTCGTGTTACTATCAGGACTTGTGTTCTCCTGAGTTATTGACAGATTTCCTCTCATCCTCGAAATTAATGTGCCTTAAATTACTATTACCTCCTTGAAATGAGGGGAATGTCGAAAGGTGCATAGGTGCAATTATAGGAGTTGTCACTGAAACATTTCAATTTTTTCCTTGGTAAATCGAAATGTATGAGGGATTGTCGTGATAAAATATGATGAACTGATCGAGTCAATAGTGAAATCTTAACAGAATGTCACCTTTTAGTCTAGTTTCAGGAAATAACAAGAAAAAACATCTTGAGAACCGACAAACACCTTCAGTATAACCTTAACAAGCGATGGCATCTCCATAAATTTGCGATATGAAGATGATACTTCCACATCATTGATGTACGCTTTGATTCTAGTTGATAGATATAAATACAAGCCTTATGGCCGTAAGCCATTCTAGCCATCTGTTGACACCTATACTAACAACTTGTGATGGCAGCCCATTTCTGTTTGCCTCTTGTGCCATAGCTAATCTCAGTGTTTATCTATGGCACAAGTTAAACCACAACACTAAGAATCAATAAGTTGATCAAAGAGAGGTTAGAACAATAAATACACAATTTATTAGCTTCTTGTTAATATAACAGCAATTATAAATGCTCTCCCGGACAAGGGCCTTAACTGTCTTAACTCAATCTACCAGTAATAATCTAACTGACTCTTACCATTAAGCCTTCTTGACTTCAAGCATACATTGACCAGCCGATAACTTGTAACAATTCTCGGCTCCGACTTCAACTCCGACTCTGGAACAATTGCTGAACACTGGAATTACTCAACCTCAATTTCTCGAAACACTCAACCTGTACTTCACCCTCTCTTTCGCGACTCTCAGTCTGAGTTTATATACTACCTAACTCTCCTGCTTCACTTAATTTCTACTTGTTTTACCATAATCACGTTTCATTTTTGATTGGGCAAAGGTTGTTTAGCAAAAGCAATCAATCTTAATTAAAGTCCCCAAGGTTAGTGAAGAGAAACCGCGAATAGTACAATATCACAAACTGATTGCTGAAACTCCACACTGTATCATCATATTAAGGTTAAAACATTAACATTTCAATTTTTTAACATTTAACCAGGCATTACTCGCACGGGGTATCACATACCCACCTTCCCTCTTTTTTCAATGTTCCATCGAACCCTTTTTGGGAAAATGGGTGATTCTTCTTGTAGCTGACTCTGAGGTCATAACATTGAAGGTGAAGAACCAGTAAATCACCACATGTAAACGTGAAAGATCTCTGAGAATTAGAAGGCACCGGAATTGAGATATTCTGGAAAACTATGTCTGCAAACCATTTCAATTTTCTTATAAGATGTCTACACTTTCAAGCTATTATAACTCATTAAAAATGAAAATATTGAGATATATTGTCTCCAAAACAAGATAGTTTTAAAAAATATTGTGGAAAACTACTGAAAAAAATCGTATAATGTAGGTGAATACGTTACTATAAAAGAGAATTTTATACTTGGAATACGGAAGTGCACACTGGAATCAGTCAAAAGAGCCATTTGAAGCAGATAATAGTCCAAGTAGCGTTGTAAAAAGTTCCAAAGAACCATTTTATAACTCAGGGTGTAATTTTACAGTTAAGTACTGATATACATCTTATCCTCCATCATAGGAGTTTTTGCAGGAAACATTAACTAATGTTGGAACCATTTGAAAAAAAAATAAGTCCTTCAACATCTTTGATTTCAAGGAACAGAAATAATTTATTCTTTCATATTTTGTTCCCAAAAAGAAACATTTGTGTGATATACACCCAAGAAAAATGTGAATGTTGTTTTACTTTCAGAAATGCATAATGATGACGCTATAGATCCATCTACAGAAGAATTGAAAAAAAAATTGAAATAATCGCATTTTATAATTTAACTAAAGCCGCAGTTGAAGTTCTTGAAGAAATGGCCACAACAACTCCAGCTAGAAAATGCAATCGTTGGCTTAAGGTTATATTTTTTGGGTTGTTGAACGTTGCAGCAATAAATGTTCGCATCCTTTTCTTATCTACGAAGAAATCCCTTACTCAAAATCAATTTAGACATATACTAAAAATTTTCGAGATTCATGCTTGTAGAAAAATAAAAGAAAAATAGGAGCAAACAGACAATGCGTCTGAGAAAATTAAAAGAAAAACTAAGATCCAAAGCTGAAGACATCGCACCACCTGCTAGAAAAGCTAAAGGACTCGAGGTGATAAATACCTTAATAAATAGGACATAAAAGCTAAATTTATTTATGAAAAGTTTGAAAAACTTTCAACATGTCATAGAAGACATGGTATGTATTTACAGAAAATGTGAAGACAAAGTGAAAGTGTTATTTTATAATATATATTTACAATTGTATTATTCTACTTTTATGTTTGCATGGAACACATGTATTTGCAGAAAATGTTAAAACTAAATGTAAGTTTATTTGTAAATATATATTTACAATTGAATTCCACTATTTTAATGCTTTTTAATCTTTCTGGCAAGGAATCCGAGGTAGAAAAAAGAAGTAAGCGTGTATTAGTATGAGATACCCTGCGCGAGTAATTCTGTTTGTTTTTGTTGCGTGAGTAATACCGGGTGAAATTTATGCAATCGTATAGTGAAATTTGATTCAGATAGCGGTACCGATCAGAAATAAAAACTCTAGCAAAATACAGAGTCATATCTGACCAAATATTAATTTCTTGGGGCTAGTATTTAGTTATTTAATGAAAATTCATTACACCTTAAAAATCATATACCTTTTTTCGGGCAGGGGGTATCAACGTAAGATTGTCTTATCAATCAAGAATCTATAATTTTGTTTCCGCTCATATAAGGAGATTACTAAACTACTAATGGCAACATCAATGTTGGACCACTGATCATTCTCGATCTCTCCTATATTTCGGAACCTACTTCTAAACTTACTATCGTGTATCACATCGTTCTCAGTTAATTCTACTTTACCTTATCATTGTAGAAATATATATATATAAGTCAAAATCATACTGATTCTAATATTTGGTTGCCCAGGTTAATGTATCGAAAAAATTGAAACAATATACTTTCTGTAAAGTGTTCTTATTTATCAAAATTATTAAAATACTGCTTACAATTTTCTACATTTCTAAACAGGGCGAACCTATTTTTATGCCGGAAAATAAATATTTCTTGGAATACTTACATATAATTTTACACAATGTCTACTTTTGACACTTTCCAAGTAAATTTCCACAAAAATAGCTTAAAGTTATACATCAGAAAGAAAACAATGTTTGCTGACCAACCATAAACTGACGTAGAAAGCATAAACACATTTAGAGAGTAGTCATTCAAAGAAATGAAGAAAAACGCATCAGAACTCGCAACGTGAGCCATGAAAAACTTTATTTGTTCTTTTAAAAGTTGGATAAAATAAACAGAAATTTATTAATTTAGGGAATTTATTTACTTAAATAATAAAAATATAAAACAAATTGAAACTATAGATATAACATTTAATATGAAAGTTAATACAATAATTAAGAAATACATTTCACAGAAAACTGTTTACCCTGCAAAAATGTTATTTTTCTTTCTTTTCCTCTCGTGAGGTTCAAGACTTCTGGTGTAATTTACTACAAAAAAAATTTACGAGAGTCAAAAATCTCTGTAATGTTAGTATTTGTTACAAATAATTAAAGTTTAATTAGCTTTTATGAAAATAAACGACTCAGTATATAAACAAGTATTTTTTTAAAAATCTGAAAAATTATTTCTTAGCTTTATTTTTAATTAAGTATGTTTTTATAGCATCACGAATAAATTTTTATTAATTTTTTTAAATTTTTAATGTTATTTAAGAATTATATTGTTTCTTTAAATATCGTTTCATTTAATGTATCAGCAAATAAGCTTCATAAAAATCATTTTTATGTATTATTTTGGTTATTTTGAGCAAACACTTACATGCAGCAATCCATCCTATAATATTATAGATCATTTTTTAACTATACATTTTACATTAATTTTAAAAGTAGTCAAATAAATGTGAAAATTTCAAAAGCCAGACATTTATATTTGGCTGTCTAAAGCTTTACATACTATTTAAATTATTTTACTGTTTATTGATTTGATTAAAAATAGTATCTATAATTCTCGTAATTTTTAATACATATTTTTATAGTTCAATTGTTATTGATATTAAAAATTCTTGTGATTTTTCATTCAAAAGATTAAAATTACTCTTTTAAGAAAATTATTTTTAAAAAATTCGGTACTGAAAACACATTTTTTTTTTGCCAGTTCAAAGTATATTGTTGTCTAGAAGTATGATTTTTCCAACAATTTTGATGTTCCATGCTATTGAAATTGAGGCTCGATTTCTTAGATAAGAAATATAACTTTGAAATGTCATCAGGTTTAATTTCTGAAGTTATATTATTTTCTGAATTTTGAATAGAGTTATTTCTAAGACATTAATTAGTTTAATTATGAAATAACATTTTAGCATGATAATTTTTTCCATGATTTATAGCTCAAAATAATTGTTAGTTTTTTTTAAATCGTTTTTAAGTAAATTTGAAAATAATTTCTTATGATTTTTTTTTATTATTGTATAACAAGTATGGCCTAGCACAGCTCTTATGAATAGGCTGGCTTTTATGCAAATAAGATCATACATATGAAATATAATAAACTAAAAGTACACACTCTGTGCCCAAAAGTAGCACTTTCTTTTTTTTTACAAAGTTAATAGTAAATTTAAACTAATTAATTTATTAAATTAAACTAATTAATTATTTTATTTCATTTATTATTAATTTAGAAACTCAATAACGTTATTCAGAAGTATGAAATATATTGAACTTAATTTATTAAACAATTTTGAAAAAATAATCTTTAAAATGTACATTTAAATTATTATTAAAATTATAATTATTTCATAATTATTACCGTTACTTCATCAACAATTTTAAGATTGAAAAATAGTCCTAGAGAAAATATTCACATAATAGAGTCATTTTGGGAAAACAAACTAAAGGTAATAGGGAGAAATTTTACATTTTCCAAATTACAACACGGAGTAAATTACCCTTTCAAATATTTCTTTGAGAAGTATGGCTTCCAAAAGTAGTGTGATTAACTGAGCCATTACATAATATGATTTCAGATGAAATAATTTTATGGTATTTTAATTTATGATGCGATGATATTTAAAATCGGAATATTTTAGGAATTATATTGCCATATATTTTTTAAAAAGGGAAATTTTATCCGCTGCAATAATTTGAGAGCAGAAGCTGAAAACTTCTTTATATCATGTTCTACATAAAATATATAATATACTTTATGTTAAAAGTTAACATTTAATAAAATATTTATCTTTATTTGATTTCCGAATAGTATTAATACAAAAAAAAAAAATGTCGCAATGGATTGACTGATGTTTCTCAATGAAAGAAATAATATAATAATTTTAAAGTCCACTTTATAAAAGACGCCTTTGAAATTATGAACATGTGACATTATTTTTTTATTAAAATGTTATTACGCATAATAAATTGTTTTTTAGCATTGTAGAAAGCAATATTCAAAGCTTGAAAATAGTAATTCACATTGGTAAAGTTTAAACTTAACAAGTACTGAAATGCACATATAATAATTATGTTTTTCAAAAGTATTTGTATTATAATTATTCATTAAAACAGATAATTTAATTCATATCATGTTTAAAATCAGACGATCAATATGTATCAAATCTGCGTAATGAAATAAAATCTAAATATTTATTTTTTTTACTTAATGCAATTACTATAAATTTCATTCATTTAGTACATGAAGAATGTTTGTGTGATTTTAATTTATCTTATCAAATAAAATTTAATTTTTATTCAATTTTTTTCTTTATGTAAATGATGCACATTTTAGTAAATTATTTAGAAAACATAATTTAAGGTAAATATTTTTTTTTTCTTATCATGTATAAAATGGAAATTAATCAGTATTTGATTGGAGATTTTTTAAAACACCAAATCAAAAAATACAAACATGGGTATAAAGTTACTTTGATCAATTTCTAGTGTATAGCATAAATCAAACATTCTGCAGTTTCTAATGTGCAGCATAAAGCTAAATTCTGCAATTTTAATATAAATCTACATTCTGCAATTTTAATATAAATCTACATTCTGCAATTTTAATATAAATCTACATTCTGCAATTTTAATATAAATCTACATTCTGCAATTTTAATATAAATCTACATTCTACAATTTTAATACAAAATTACGTTCTGCAATTCCATTGCAAGTAATAAAGCTACATTCTGAAGATTCTACTACATAGTAGTATTGTTTTTTTCAATATTGTAAAATATATAATTGTTTTTTTTAATTATCTACAATTTTTTTTTCAAAAATTTAGGAATTAAATTAAAATTCTAGAAGATTGTTATTATCTTCATTCACTTTAATATATGTGAATTCTTCAAAACCTTTTTTCTCGCGTTTTAGCTTTAAGGGTATTTGATCAAAAAGATAAATTTTGATCAAAAACACTTTCCCGAAAATCTTTAAATACATTTGACGAAAAACGCAGCTATGAATGCACTTAGAATTCTTATTAACTTGAACATTTTATGACAACAAAGATATAATGAAGAATTTTTCATTACTAATTTTATCAAATCTTTAATGTATTGAATTACTTATTTAATAGTAATAACATTTTGACTTATCAGGTATATTTATTAACAATTTTTTGACTATTTTTCAACTCACATTTACAGAAATTACAAATTAATAAGCAAGTTCAAAAATTCATAATGAACTTTTAACCGAATCATAAGTCAATGTCTTATTACCAGAAGCTGTAAACTTCTTGAAGTTTTAATTTAATTTATAAAAAAATAACTATATATATTTATTCTCAGTTTTCCCCCTTATACATAATTGATTTGTTTTTTTTTTTCATTAGAATGAAATGTAATGATTAACATGCTTTGTTACATTTGTCACACATATTAATATTCTTTTCGATGTTCATACTACCCTGCAATGTCAACTTTTAATTTGAAAAAAAAAGAAACCTCACCAAAGCGAAAAAGGTAAATTATCCTCTACACCACATGTACTCCTAAAATAAACCAATATATGACTATCCCTCATTCCCCTGTGAATACAATTTTATTCATGATTCGATCCCTTCCTCCCGTAAGCCTCATTAAACTGGAAAGTACCGACTGACCATTTTGTGGGCTCTCATTAATTCGGTAATCACTCAATTCGGTGCGAGCGAATGTAGTCACTGCGTAAATGAGGTGGAGAAAATATTTTTACGGTTCTAAATGAATGGCACGCGGACAGTTTTATGATTCCTGTGTAGGGATTTGATTAGATGCTACAGTGATGGGTTTCGTATACGGATATTTTTCACTTCCTTTTGAGAGTCCCTGAGAAAGAAATGGTTTTGATTATTAATAATTATGAAGTATTGATGAGCTGACGAAGCCAAAATTATATAAATTTTAAATTAGGTTGTGTTAAAAATATTTTAGAAACACAGAAAAACTTAAAGAATTATAGTTTTTAAATCTTACGAATACTGATTTAAGAAATAAAGAAATTAAGTCAAAAAGCTTAATAAAAAGAAGAAGAAATATAGAGAAGCAGCAACAGGTTCTTACAAAAGAAATCCCGTTGGCGTGATGTGGAAGTTAGGAGAGGTTGGTGAAAGCTCAGGTGTCATCCTTGTCACTTGACCGAGGTTCAAAATTACGAGATCTGTAGCCAATAGCCTTCGTGTTGTTTCTAGTGCGTCGTTAATAATACTAAACTAAACTACAAAAGGAAAATCCTATAAAAATGAACAAAATAAAGTTAAGGCATGTAACTCTGCCACTAAATTAGAATACAACTACTTAGCTTAAATATGTTTTAATGATCAAACCATCGTAAAAAAAGGGACAAGTTAATGCAATAGATAAAAAAAATATGAGGAGACAAATAAAACAAACATGAGGAGACAAACAAATAAACATTGGGAGACAAATAAAAAGTATCAGAAAACCTCTAATTTAATATATCTCAATTCAAAGAAACCATAAAAATTATTGGTCTAATAAGGAAAGTTATAACTAAAATTAAGTAATAAAATATTTATCATTAAATAATATCATTAATTAATTTATAATAAATTAAAATCACTCATCTTTCAAGAACATTAATCTCGACATTTTAATCCGAGACTAAAGCTTGCCACCTTAATATCACATCCTTTTACAAAATGACAGTATCGCCAAAAATAAATACGAATTCGAATTCAAATTAAGAAAACGATACAACTAATAAAAAGTTTAAAAAAATTTAACTAAGATAATATATAAATTTTTTAAGCAAAAAGAAATTTCATTTTTATAAAAAAAAAATAAGTTGCCTATATATACTACCAAAACGGAAAACCAACATTATTATTAAAGAATATATATTAAAGTAAAATAGCTAAGCTATAATGCAGTTGAAAATTTTAGAGTGAAATTAAAATAAGAAATGCCAATGATAAGCAAAAAATGAAATTAAACTATACAAATGTTTAAAAAAAAAACTGTGCATGACAGAACAATTCAAAATTGTGACTCCGATGAAAAAGCAAATAAAAATCATAAATTAAACAACAAGGAAATAGTGGAAGTAAAGTTATCAAAATGCTATCACAATCTATGGGCTGCAAGATGGACTATGCTCCGCATTATAGAATCCACCAATCCCCTTCAGCAATCGCTTTATAAAAGGAAAGATAGATGTCAAAAATTATGAGCAAAAAGATAAAAAAAATAATGTACGAAATTGAAATTATAAAAATATCAAGAAGGTGCAAAAACATTTAATAAATATAATCTATAAATATATTAACTACTTAATTTGAAACTTTAAAAATAGTACATAAGAATATCGAAGGTAATTAAAATCTTATTAGAAACATTATGCAGAAATCAAAAATATTTATATACTGTATGTAAAATAGAAGATTTGAACTTCTATTTCTTAGATGTAGTCATAGTTAATGGTGACAAAATATCAAACAATTAGTAAAATGTTTGATATTTGTTTCTGTATTTAGGGGCATTTTATATGAAGTATCCACATGCTCGAAAGCAAGGTTTACACATTTAAGTGGAAACAGACAAGCTGCAAATGTTGAAGCCAAAAAAACCCAAATAAATGAATCCATCTTTCTTCTGTTTCTCAGCAACTGTAGCCTACTGTTAGATAAATAGGAACGCTCCGGAAAGTTCCTAAGAAAATCACACGACCAGAAGATGTATAATCGTTCGACCCCTAAGTGGAGTGATGCCAAGTCATATGATGGTTGTATTTCAAATGATACTTCGGTTCACAGACATTAAATAATATTAGAAATGGATATGGAATCTTTGGTAAGACCCAACACTATCAGTATTAGGATCTTAGACAATATCTTAAGTTATTAAAGTGCTTCAATATTCCGTACAAAATTAAATGAAATACAAAAACAGCATGGAAAAATAAGCTATGGTTCGACTGGAAACTATTTAGATGTCAACAACAATGAATCAACAGCATTCCACAACATATGGTCTGAATTATAGCAATAAGCCACCAGAATAATGATATGTGGTATGAAAACGCCTAGCAATGAATCCGAAAGGCCAATTTAATGTCAAATATTTTCCTATTGGCTCTATAACGGAAAATGTGTTTTTACTCATTGATTTAGATAATGGAAAGAAAATAAAATTTAAAAGTTTATAAGATTTTCATTATTAGTCAGAGTACTCTTTTTTTTCAAATTCATGATCTCATTTTTTATGATTATTTTAAGATATTCTTAGTTTTTTAAGCTATAATATGCAAAAGTTTGCTTGTTTTTAAAAAAAAATTGCGATTTTACACTCAATTTTGTTTGCATCCACAGAATTCCTCAATATATGGTAATAATTATTACAATAAGCTTCCAGAATAACGTTTTATATTCAGAAAAAATCTAGTACTGCCTCCGAAGGCCGAATCAAATACCAAAAAAGAGTATCAAATACTTTCATATTGGCTCTGCAAAACAAAATGTGCTTTTTTTCGTTTGCTTCAGATATTGGAGAAAAAAGGAAATTCACACAAATGTTCGAAATTTTTTTATTATTATTCAGATATTTAATTGTTCAGTTAAATATATGTTTCTCAATTTATTATTTGATCTTAAGGCGTCCTAATTTATTTCTTTCTTAATAAGCAAGTTTGATTCTATTTCTTTTAATTGAAATGTTTCACTCAGTTTTGTCGACAGAACTTTTGAACGTATGATTAGAACTGTCACAATAAACCTCCAGAATAAAACTTTGTATAATGGAAAACCATGCAACGTCTCCGAAGGAGCAATCGAATGTCAAAGAAATATTAATTGGCTCTTCAAAAGAAAATGTGTGATTTTTCTCTGTGAATCAAATATTGAAAAAAAAAAAGAAATTCAAGAGTTCGAAAGTTTTTCGTTATTATTCAAAGTACTGATGCTGTGAATTAATGATTCTCCTTTATTATATGACTAGCTGATACCCTCCCGCTTCGCTGGACGGACGATAATATAATATTTTGGAACCTATACGTAAGATATCAAGAAAAATTTCAATTTTTAAAACGTTAATAATAATCTAAATTTAAAATATTAAGAAATTGATTGTCTGTAATAATGGTTATCCTCGACTTTCAAATGTATGAGAAAAATAAAAAAAATGTAGTAAAAAGTCACCCCATATATATATAATAAGAATAAAATTCATTCCACTGTATATATGTTACACTTAGTATAGCCAAAGATGCAACCTTTTGTCAGAAGATTCATCATGTGCTTAACTTTCTAGTGAAACACCCTCGCATAGGCATCGTGTCTATCAAAAGACTTTTGTCCTTGCCTATATATATATATATAGATTTGAAAACAATCTTAAAAGATTCAAGTATAATAAGCAAAATTTTTACTTCGTTTTTGTTTTTTTAAATATGATACCTTACTCAATTATGTTTCTTCTATGGAATCCGCATTATTACTTCTATTTTTAGTTTAAAAAGGACCTTCAATCTAATTAAAATATGAAGTATTTTAATGTTCGGTTACTTAAGCGTCTGAAGCCTTTCTGCATATTTTAACGAAATATTGTATAAAAAATAAACACATGTTTCAGCTTTCCCGCTATCATTTTACTACTCATTAAAACTAAATATATTATACACACGGGTGTCATTAGATTCACAAGTAATACCGCAGTACATTTCTTATCGCTAACCAAATCACTTTTGTGACGAAAGGAAGCGATTTCTGCTCATTAGAGATTTTCTCTTCTCTTTCTTTTTTTCCATATTTCATAATCTTGGTTCTAAACCTTCCTCTTGATGATTGTTTTTAGAATGTTTTTGCTTTCTTGCAATTCGAAGAAAAAAAAAAAAAAACACAGAACATGAAATCAAATTAAACCTTAGGGAAATTCAAAACAAAAGTAGAGGGTATGTGAGACTTAAATTAAATTAAATTGAATTTAGATATCTTGAAGAGTATGCTTTTGAAGATTTGTATTGATGAAAATCTGTATGAAGGGTATCCAAGGTTAATAAAATAATAAAGATGAAAAGCAGAACTTGCTCGTTAATGTATAAAAAGCTTCAATAAAAGGGAAGAAGTTAATATATAATTGGCAGATATGGAAAATTCATTATGAGAGAAGATAAAAATAAGATGAGGGGTCACATCCTCAAAAATGCTGTAATATCGCAGCATTTTCATTACTCGATTCTAATTGTTTGAAATTTCTATATATGTTACAAAATATCACCTCTCTAGCCTAAATATTTAATGAATTATTTAAAAGTACTTTACGGTATTAGGGCACATGCGGGGAAAATAACGTACCTAATTTAAGACTCCTTTGTAACATTTATGCTAAAAAAAAAAAAAAAAAAAAAAAAAAAAAATTTGAAGAGCTTCGGATTTTTATGTGATTAATTATGATATTTTTATAATTTTTATAGAACTATAAAGTATTTTTTGGTCAAAACGTTTTCTTTCTCTTTGAGTGGATTACGGACAGGATTTTTCAGATATATTTGGATTTAGGTACCACATTTTCTTAAAAAAAATAATATTCCAGAAATATACAAAATATTTCACTTCTCATATTTAAGTAATGTACAAAATATAATGAACCAACTGTTTAATGATAACAGTGTATATTTTCTTTAAAAAAAGTATAGAAATTTCGAAATTTTGAAAATTTTAATTTTTTTTTCTTTACTTCCTATTAAACATTATTTCTTAAAATTTAGATATTATTTAGAGAAATATTATTTTTAGTTCACTGAATGAATAAATTACTTTTATAGGAGCGTAAAAAGTTCGAAACTATTTTCTGCAATAGTTTTCTTTAAAATGGAACATAAATGCAAATGTATCAAAAAATGATGTCCATATTGAACTCAAAGTGAAAGGAAAAACATGTTGACCAAAGAATACTTCTATAGTTTAATAAAAGGATTAAAGTATCATTATTAGGCACACAAGAAATTAAGCTCAACTAATAATGTGAATAGGTGTATATATATATATATATATATATATATATATATATATATATATATATCATAAAAACAAGGAGTCTTGGATATTGTACTCAACAATTCATCGTATGTCCTTGTAGGCTTAACGGTATGACATATGATTTCAATGACCTTCAAAACTTTAAACTGTTTCTCCTCAGCTCTTTATTTTCCTTAACGGTCGTTTACTTAATATGCCAAAGATCTTTTGAGATTAATATAACATCTTAAACATTCTTTTCTGTTGATTTGCATATTAGGATTAACAATTTTGCGTATACGAGGAGAATAAGGATTAAAATATATAATCATTTTTTAAAAGATCCACGAAACTAAATATAGCGGTTTCTTGCTAGTCCTTTTTATGGTAATAGATAGACAAAAACGGTTATATTATAAATAATTATAAAATAACTAAGCCCATGAATTTTATTTTTAAAAACTCGGTATACTTGTGACTTATTTACTGTTTGAATTATTTTTTACACTTAGTTTATATATTCATATGAAACAACTATTAAGCATCTAATGTGAGTGAAATTTTATGATATAAATCTAACCATGACCTTTTGATTTCTTAAAGATGATTTTTTTAGTTATGTAGTATAAAAATATTCACTGATATACACTGACAATTAATACAAATTCTCATTTATTCCATCACTTTAGGTATGGATTCTAATATTTCAAAACATGTGACCATTCCAGTGGAGGAAAATATGATATAAAATCTTGGACCTAAATAATAAATTCATTACTGGGAGCGTTTAATTAATAGCGTCTTTAGAAAAAACAAATATTTTTATGAAGAATTTTTCTGATCTCCTCACCTCTAAGCCACCGACTTCAAAACTCTGGACCTGATTCAAATAAACTTCTAACTAGGCGATCCGAGTCAGATACATACTCTTAGTGTATGCCTAACAGTTGTTTTAGTCAATATAGTGTACCTCTGCAATTCTGTAATTCTTTTATCATTTCTCTCTAATACTCTTAATCCTATTCGCAGTATATCTTTTTATATGGCTATGTTAATTTATTTTCAAACGTTCTTTCACAAACCGAGCTTCTTATAACGTGCATCGTAATGAAGTAGCTCAGGAAGTTAATATAAGAGGAAATGCCTATGATGTGGCGTAGCGAGGATTTCTCTCAACAGATGCAAAGCCTAAATTTCCCAACAAACTGACATGACCCTTGATATTACAGTTTTCTGATCTTACGATTATGGCCTAATGCTGCTGGTAGGATAAGTCAGCTCTTCTCTACCACCCACATCTGTATCGCTAGGGACAATGACTCCTTCATCAGTCCTTACGCTACGCTATTGCACCCATGAAGACTCATTACAGATTTTGAGCATAAAGTTTCAACAAAAGTCCCACAAATTTTAACTGATACGAACTAACATCTAGCTTCGCGGAATGATTGCAAAAACTTTCAGCTTCCATATTTGAATATAAAGCAAAAGTAGACAAGAGCGAATAGGAAACAAAGAAACAAACAAGACAACAGGCTGTTGCAAGTTTTTTACTTATCCAGAAGGGCATCATTACATTTGCATCTGATAAGGTTTTCATATGTGAATTAATTCTATTCCATTATTTCTATACAAACTATAATAATGTACAAGAAAAAACTAAATTGAAATAATTGATCTCTGGAGACATTAGATGTTTGTGGAATTCCCAACTAATCTTATTATAGCTTAACTACCTTACATAAATTCCAATTCATTGATTTCTTTAATCATCTATTCTTATAATAAGAATTTAAAAATCTGGAATATAAAGTATAGCTACACCAATTATACTTACCGCATATAAAATTTATGTTTTAATTTCCAATATCTCTTCTTGAGAAGAAAAAAAAACTAAATGAATTACCATTGTTTTTAAATAAATTTAAAAATTATGAAATGATTAAATACATTTAATTACATTCCTTACACAAATATAAATAACACTTCTTAGGGTACAATTTTTTTTTCATACTATACATAGATGGTATTTAATTGCGAAAAGAATTAATTAAAAAAATTAAAAAAATAATTATGTTTAAAATACTTTCTGTATTTAAAGTTTAGGTCAAAATGTAAGATAAATTTTTAAACAACGTAAGACTTCGAGAGAGCTCACAGTATACTCGTGACAGAGCATCTTTTAGGACCTTGTTGATTGAGAGTTTGAAAGAAAAAAAGGTCCTAGAATAGACTCAGCAATAAATCCACACTAAGCAGTCTCGTAAACAGAATGCAGTGGTTGCTGATGCAGGACATTAGGAGGTTAAGTACCCCAAATGCGGCAATTTTGACTATTCATAGCTTTATATAAATAAAAATGAACCATATCTGAACATAGAATATTCCAAGTCATGAACTTGCATTATCGTCACAAATCGTCAAGCAAATTCAAGGCATGTTTGGGGATCTTGATGTTTCAGTGTTTGCATCACGTGGATCTTATACGGATACCATTATAAAATGCATCGCAGAATTTTTCGTACAGTCGACCACGGAATATTCAACACGCGTGACACTGATCGACCACTTGCTGAAGAATAAATGGAACTGGAGGCTCTTTTAACCACAACAGTAGTGACTTCTTCGACAGTTTTAGTCCCAACTGATTTTCGTCCTCTTCCGGTCAGTACACATAAATCTCCAGTCTCTTCAAATTTCATGATCATGTTACTCAAACCAATCGTCGCTACGAGGCCTTTATGCAGATCCCTTAAACGACGATATTCACGCAGAGCAGCTAACACATGGATCGATAAGTTCCGAGACTAACCCAGAGATGGCGCTCGCAGTAAACCAGTACCCAGGTCTTTCTAGAGTACTAACTTTTGCTTGAAACGTGTCAAAATTTTAAGTCGATCGACCAGAATCAGCTGAGTTATCGAAGTTGGAGTAAAGTCGTTTTGTAGTTTGTTTAAAAAATGGAAAAAACCGAGTTTCGTGTTCTTATAAAACATTGTTTTTTAATGGGTAAAAACACCGTGCAAGCGAAACAATGGATTGAAAAATGTTACCCGGACTTTTGTCCATCAAAAGCAACGATTTGTCGGTGGTTTGCCGAGTTTAAACGTGGTCGTACCGACACAAATGACGCGGAACGCTCGGGTAGACCTGTGGAAGCCGTTACACCGGAAAATGTGAGTGAAGCGACAAAAATTATAATGTAAGATCGTAAAGTGAAGCTCCGTGAGATTGCTGAGATTACACAGATATCATATGGAAGTGTATTTACTATCCTTCATGAAAAATTGAGCATGAAAAAGGTTTTTTCCAAGTGGGTGCCGCGATTGCTTTCGATGGAACAAAAACAGCAACAAGTCGATGATTCAGAAAGCTGTTTATCGCTATTAACTCGCAACAAAAAAGATTTCTTGCGTTGTTACGTGACCATGGACGAAACATGGATAGAACACTACACTCCAGAGTCGAAGCGGCAGTCATCTGAGTGGCGCACAGCTGGCGAAAGCCGTCCGAAGCGTCCGAAAACGCAGCAGTCAGCTGGCAATGTCATGGCGTCAGTTTTTTGGGATACGCATGGCGTGATTTTCATTGACTACCTCGAAAAAGGTAAATCGATCAACAGTGATTATTATATTGACTTGCTGGTGCGTTTGAAGGAGGAAATCGCAAAAAAAAACGACCGCACATGCAGAGAAAAAAAAAATCCTTTTTCACCAAGACAATGCACCCTGCCACAAGTCGATGAAAACAATGGCAAAATTGAACGAATTGGGCTTTGATCTGCTTCCCCACCCCCCATACTCGCCAGATTTAGCCCCCAGTGACTACTGGCTCTTTGCTGATCTTAAAAAAATGCTCCAGGGAAAAAGATTTGGCTCAAATGAGGAGGTCATCGCTGAAACTGAAGCTTATTTTGAAGCGAAAGGTAATTTTTTTTATAAACATGGTATTGAAAAATTGGAAAAGCGTTGGAACGATTGTATCACCCTAAAAGGTGATTATGTTGATGAATAAAAAAAATGTTGCAAAAAAAATGTTGTTTTCAATGTTAGTCTCGGGACTTATTGATCCATGTGTTAAGTGGTTGCTGCCGTTCTGATAAAACAGTTTTACAAGTAAAACTCGATCATTATTTTATTAGGGCATGGTTAACGATGGCAAAGCTGAATGATTCTCTAAATATGACTGCAAATTTATATAGAGGTTTTAAGGATTTGCATAAGGAATATTCGATAAAGACACCTGGTGGTCAAAATTTGTACTATTTTCTTATTGCAGAAACCTTTTCCCCATTGTTCATATAGCATATATTCCAAGTTTCATCAAATTCCGATAAACAGAATAGGTTCTACAGGTTTCTGAATAGTATAACTTTTATTATTACCGACCGGTATTGTCATAAAATACTCTTCTGTATAGCACAATGTTTGTTACGAGGAAAAACGTTTGTTAAAATGCCAATTTTTGTTACTTAACACATCGATCAATAACTCCCGAGTCTAAAATTGAAAACAACATTTTTTTTGCAAATTTTTTTTTTATTCATCAACATAACACCTTTTGTTAATCACCTTTTAGGGTGATACAATCGTTCCAACGCTTTTCCAAATCTTTTTTTTTTTCCCCCAATTTTTCGCAAGAAACCTTTTTTGTTGCGAGTAAATAGCGTTCTGAATCATCGACTCGTTGCTGTTTTTGTTCCATCGAAAGCAATCGCGGCACCCACTTGGAGAAAACCTTTTTCACTTCACTTCAAAAAACCTTTTCCCTGGTCCGATCGACTTAAAATTTTGACACGTTTCAAGCAAAGGTTAGTACTGTAGAAAGACCTGGTTACTGGTTTACTACGAGCTCAATTTCTGGGTTAGTCTTGGGAGTTATTGATCGATGTGTTAGATGTTTTATCAGTAAATAATAAAGTAAAAGAAATCCTTTTTTTCTTTTAATACATTTCGATGTTTTTTTGTTTTGAACAATTGATAACACTGACTAGGTTCAAAATTACGAGCATGCATGTTTATTACGAACTGGATCAAAAATGCTACCACCAGTAGATGTGTCAGATATGTCTTGCACAACTGTTGGCTTTGATTCAAATAAATTTCTTTCGTTCGGCCTCTGTTGTTTTTTTTTATAATTACAAAGTATGTTATCATCAATAGCCCTCGTATTGCTACTGGTGCAACATTAACAAACCGAACAGAACCTGACACTGACTAGGGGCAGATGAAATTGATTATGGAAATAGTTAAAATATAGAATGTAAAATTAAAATAAATTCAATTTCATGCAATTCAATTTCTTAAAGTTGAAGTTCGTATAATTTTCAAGCTTTATCATGGAATAAAATGGCCACTCCTACTTCCCATTTGAATCGTAATTGTTGTAGTGCGTGTCAGGATTTAATTATTAATGCTAATTAGAAATAATATAAATATTTTTTTTTTCAGATTCTATTCTCCTTTGATAAATAAACTAATTATCTTAGTTTCCAGAATGATTTTTGCAATTAAAGATAAAAGTATTATCTTTAAAACTCTACTATTTAATCATAATTCATTATAATATGTTATATTTTATTTTTTGAGGGATTTTTTCACGTCGCACCAGAAGAAACATTAGGACTATTGGCGACGGACTCAGTACTTTTGAATTTCAGTCAAGTGAAAATGATGACACCTGAGTTGGTACTTCCTCTCATAACTTCCACACCACGAATCAGGAGGATAATATCATTTAACTAACTTCAATATTCAGTCACTTTTATTAGTTGGAAAATCTAAAATAAAAACATCATTTTAATGTTATCGAAATTTGGTATCTCAAGTATTCAACATGATATGATACTAATTTTTTTTCGTGGAAAATAAAGTGAAATTTAAAAAATAACATCACACCCACAACAAAAAAAGTTAAATTTTTTTTTCTCGAAATCTAGAAATTTGGTAGTATTGCTATATACTTATGGTCCCGGAATATATGGAAAAGGTTAGACTCTAAAATATATATATATATTTCTTTTTTCCAAAAAAAAATTGAAAATACAATCGTTTAAAGCTTTTGTGTCCTCTTAAGACTTAGTATTTCATACGATCTAGTGGTAGTAAAAGTAAATGAAAAGTAACGAATATTGAAGTAGAAGAAAAATTAGTGTATTAGTGTATTTAACGAATATTTAAGTAGAAGAAAAATTAGTGTATTAGTATGATACAAAATATAAAATAATCTTTTTGATGTGTAGCAACGTTATTTGTTTACCAATGCACGTAGTAAGGCGCAAAGCGCCACCATATCCAGTAACAGCACTATGAAACCAATCAAATGGTAAGAAAGGAATCCAGCTTTGATAGTGAAAAAAAATATTATCATAAAAGTTCATATATTGTCCACGTGACTGTTACTTGATACGTCATTCTCATGTCGGGAATGATAAGAACAGGGATAGTCAAACCTCTTGTCCCTACCACCCCCTTTTGTATTTTTGGTAGTAGTAAAATTTTCTAGAAACACATCGGTTCCAAAGTAATGGTGATTTATACAGTAAAAAATGCAATTTTATTTTATAAAATTTATGAAGCAGAGTTATATATTACCGAAGTTAAAGCATATAAAAATAAATATTTACCAAGTATGTTATATCGTACTTGCGCTAAGTTTGACAGAATAAAACATTATAAAACTTCTTATTGCTATTAAATGTATGCTTTTAATTAAACAAATATTAAGTATAAAGTCTGAGGAAATGACATTTATTTAATAGAATTCCTAACGATATCGTCGAGGATGATGTTACGAAACTAAATACTGGATCTCTAGCTGAAATGTTCAAGGAGCAAATGAAGATGTACTTTTTCGTAAATATTCAGGCAACGATAATACAATTAACTGCACTAAAGCCTAATTACACAAGAGGGATAGGTTAAAGAAATGTGTGAACAATAAACAGAATACTATTTTCCACACTTTGAAATTCAAGAAAGGCATTTTCTCTATTGCCAGAGGTTTTTATAACCATCACTGTAGAATGTACGCTTACTTTCCTCATCATACCTAGTTCCTAACAGATCTTCTGGAAAGTCGAAACAGCCTCTTCAATATTTGCGGTAAAAGCACTTTATATCGAGTAATGCACCTTCAGTTTCAAAAAACCTTCAAATCGTTTTTTCTACCTCAATAATATGTTCGTTTAGGGGGCAACCGAATCTGTCAATATCCTAGTAAGTTACATCATTTTTTACACATGATAATTCAAGAAACAAATGAAATGAGATGATTATAACGAACTTAGATTAATAATTTACAATAAAAATCCTGCCACTCACCCTCAAATTTGGAATGCCCACTAGTGGGTGGTAGAAACCAGTTTGGCCACCACAGGATTAGAAGAATGAAGGACTAATTCAGGTGTCCTCAATAATTGACTGTCGATTTAAGTTATCAGATCCTTCACTAATACCCCTAGTGTTGATATAAATTAGCTGTTAATAAATAATAAATCAATTCTTCAGAGGAATTTCACACATTTTTATAAGAAATTTTCACACGTGAAAGCAAAATTTAAGGTAATCGAGGATTAAAGAACATAACTAAACACACTAATGAAAAACCAGTATTATCTTCTCAAAAAATATTTTAAATTCGTTTTCTACTGATGATAATAAGAATAATACATAAGAACATAAGATAATAATAGATAAGAACTGCATATAATACATACGAATTTCAAGTTAATGATACATAAGAACTGTAAAAATCTTCATTCTATACCCTTTCAAGTTATCTTCATAATGATGTACTTGAGTATTCTTAAATGCAAACTAACGAACCCCCTTATCATGTAAAGGAGTCCTCTTACAATTACCCATTTTACTACTCTAGAACTGAAAGAAGAAAAGAAAATACTTCTTCTAAAAACAAATAACCCTGAAAGAAATATACAAATAATGATAGGTTTGGTTTATAATAACTAATTGTATATTAAAGAAAGTGATGGCTCTTCTTTCTTCCGACCATAGTATCGTCTGCTCCATCCCTCATTAGGAGGGTAATGTGACGCGTAAGACCCGTATCGTCTGTTATTTATACTTAGAAAATGATTGCAATCACCAATGCATTTATGCCGAACAAAATTGTGAAATAAAAGCAGATGAGAGCAATTAAAATTTATCTAATTCTGAGATAAATGAGTGCTGTTACATGACCTTGAATGTTTTCTGAATATCGTCGGAATTAACAGGAAATAATTTAGCGATTTAGCGTTCAAGTGTTATACGACGAGTTTTAATGAATTTTAAGGGTAGTGGTTTCGCCAGAAGTGATAAGAACTCTTCAATGAAGAAAATTTGGATTTTATCCTTAGGAATATTTCACCTTGTTAGCATCATTACAAGTTATCGTTTAATTCTTTACTATTGTTATAGTAAATGAGATATTAAAGCGACATAAATTTTGTACTTTTTCGATCCTATGTTAAAAATTACAGCCTGTGTCACTGACTTAAAAAATTTTTCATTTATTTAATTTTATAAATAGTACCCTCACCGATCTATTTGTAAATTTAGCTTCATTAATATCGGGGAATATAAAGTAATTTGAATCGCATAAAACAACAATTTCTTCCCAGCCAAAATGAAACATTAGATTAATGAGATAGAGATAAGAATGATAAAGTTAAGAGAATAATCTAGAATTGACTTACTAATAATTCAAGATAACAACCAACGTTTTTAAAAACAACGTTTTTATATGGTGGCAAAGTTTATTAAAACAATTATTGAAATATTAGTTAAAACTGTAAAAAACTTCATATCTCTCTCGTCTTTAAGATCACTCTCTCAGCAAAATTCAATATATCTACCATAGATAGCTCCAAGTTACTACACAAATTACGCTTCTAAAAAATTATTGAAATAATAGTTAAAACTTGTCGCAAATATCTAAATATTGCATTGCTAGGCGAATAAGAAAGATTCCCAAAGTTCCAGAGCTCTAGCTTAATGGGAAGTTGGTTAAATTAACGATCGAAAATTTGATGACACACACACACCAAGTGAAATTCAGAAAAACGTTTTAAAAAGGATTCGACCGTGGGCTATATTTTTAGTATGTGTTTATTCTTGTATTTATTATCATTTAAATTCTTATAACCTTGTTATCAGAAATATTAAAAATATGCTAGAATATCAATTAATACTAAATCTCATTTATTAATTACTTTTATTTTACTTATAAATACATAGTTATTATCCCTTCATTTAATGTCATTTAGCTTACACTTCTCGGTGTTTATTTGAAGAAATAGTGTAACATAGTTGAAAATAAAATTTAGATACTTATACAAGCTATCTGAGAATTTTTAGCATAAGTATTCCAAACGAAAGTATTCCAAAGTAACAATTTATTTAAATCACTGGGCAATGCATACAAATTTCTCTAAAATTTATACGGTAAATAAGCATCCCTTTCGAAAGGTATATAACTTAAAATAACATATAATCTTCTTAAACGCAACAGAAAAGTTTTCAGTTGCAATATTGTTTGTATTACCTTTTAGCTTTAAAATATACGAATATATATTTTATCTCAAAAGAACATATGATCCAAAATTCTAAGAGGCTATAATGTTAAATGGATTCTCCAGTTAACTTGTGAATACGACTCGCTTTCAACAATTCAAATGTATGTAAGCTATGAAAGATATCTCTCGTAATTTATACTCTCTGCATGCATGGAAGTTGAAACAATTTTTAGAGCAAACAATTTAAGGTTAACATACTTCGATTTTTAAGGAAATGAAACGAATGTCCTCAATCTTTCAACTAAATTCTTCTAACGCTCACGTGAATAGAAATGCAATTCTATACATTTTTAACAGGGGATTTTCTAATATTTTATTTTTTGAGAACTCTCTTATCTAAAAGATCTGCAAAAGTGTTCAGTTGAATGTCAAAATAGAATACTTGGAGAGTGAAATATATTATTTTCGACATTTTTTATGGGATATTCAGCTGAAATTTAATCGAATTTCTTCTCATTGAAGAGGGATTTGGCTTTGTAATACATTATAAGTTTTGTGACGGAAGAATCAAATTGTTACAGAAGCTAAAAATGTTGATAATGAGAATTTTTCCATTGAAAAGTAAATGTTTGTATTAAATTTATTTTTATTTGTTACCCAATTTTCATAATTCCACTTGTACTTGATAACTACAAGTATCCCTTATGTAAGATTCTGTTCACTTCTTGATATAGTTCCAATAACTTTCCTCTCACTTGCGGCAAAGCTTGACTAGTCAGGCAAGATCACTGGATTCAGGTAAGATTCGGGCAGAGTGTAACACCGACAGATTGTCTTATCAATTAAGAATCGGTAACACTGTTTCCGCTTAGACACAGAGAATATTAAATTACAAAGTGTGACTTAAGTGTCGGATCTCTACTGATTCTCGAACTCTTATTTTGGTTTGTAACCTACTTCGATACTTACCGTCGCGTGTCACATCGTTCTTTTTTAATTCTATTTTACCTATCTTTATACGAATATATATATAAATATATATATATATATACGAGGCATGTTTTTTAAGTAAGTACCGTTTTGAAATTAAAAAAAGACGTGCAAAGATATCGCAATAATTTTATTTTTACATAAAAGCCTGTACCTTAGTCTACTTTTCTACATAATTTCCGTGAAAATTGAGGCACTTGTCGTAACGTGGCACCAGTTTTTGAATACCCTCCTCATAAAATTCTGCCACCTGACTTGTTAACCACTGTATCACAAATGTTTTGACTTCGTTACCGTCTTGAAGACGCTGACCTCCCAGGTGTTTCTTCAGGGGCAGGAACAAATGGTAGTCGCTGGGCGCCAGATCAGGGCTGTATGGAGGATGATCTAGAGTTTCCCATTTAAAAGATTTGATGAGATCTTTGGTCCGATTAGCCACATGTGGACGGGCATTGTCATGCAGCAAAACGATACCCTTACTCAACTTGCCACGTCTTTTGTTCTGGATTGCACGACGCAGATTGTTCAGTGTCTCACAATAAGACGCTGCATTGATTGTCTCATTACGAGGCAGAAACTCCACTAGCAATACTCCTTTTCTGTCCCAAAAAACTGTGCACATGATTTTCCGGGCAGAAATTGTTTGCTTAAACTTCACTCTTTTGGGTGATGATGAATGTCGCCATTCCATGGATTGTTGCTTCGATTCTGGTGTGACGTAGGCTACCCATGTTTCGTCACCAGTAACAATTTGGTCTAAAAAATCTTCACCTTCATTGCGGTTCCGCTCAAGGAAAGTCAATGCACTGCCTAAACGTTGGGTTTTGTGCAAATCCGTCAACATTTTTGGAACCCAACGTGAACACAATTTCCGGTAATTCAAGTTCTCTGTCACAATGCGATACAAAACACTACGAGAACATTGAGGAAAGCAGTCGGACAATGATGAAATTTTAAAGCGTCTGTTTTCTCTCACCTTTTCGTCCACTTTCTGCACCAAATCTTCATTAACGACCGAAGGACACCCACTCCGTTCTTCATCATGCACATTTGTCCGGCCATCTTTAAATGCACTCACCCATTTCCTTACCATTCCATCACTCATAATGTTTTGTCCGTAAACTTCACAGATCTCACGATGAATATCGATCGGTTTTACGCCTTTAGCACTAAGAAATCGTATAACAGCCCGTACTTCACAATCAGCGGGACTCACGATTGTCGGAGGCATTTTAAACACTCAGTAAACAACGTATACAATGAAGAATCAGACTGTAATGGCGTCAGTGCGTAGACAAGACATGTAGGTAACCAGCGAGCATGCGCGGAACGCCGACCGGAGTGCTGCGGCGACGGAATCGCAAAATGGTACTTACTTAAAAAACATGCCTCGTATATATATATATATTCGTAAAAAGTTGTTGTTAACACGAGTTATTGTTTCGAAAAGATTCAAGCAGTTGTACGTTCTGTTAAAATACATTTATTCATCCAAATTACATTTGTCTATATTTCGAATATCGACGAATCTATTTATATGCAGGAAATTAAATATTTTTAGAAACATTTATGTATAATCTTACGCAATATCTTGTTTTTAATCTTTTAATGTAATATTGTATAAATATTACGAAAAGTTATTCATTAGAACGAAATAAATGCTTGCTGTTCAAATAGAAACTGACGTAACAAGTATAAACACAATTGGAGAATTGTCATTCAAAGAAATAAAGAAAAACGCATCACAGTTCTATTATAAGTTATTATAAAAAAATTTATTCTTTCTGTTATAAGTTTCTTAGTTAAAATAAGCGGAAATTTATTTATTTCGGGAATATTAATAACGTCGATAACTTGAATAAAAACAAAAAAAAATGTTTCATTTTCAAACTTTTGAAGTAAAACTGTACAAATATTACTCAAAGTTATTCATTACAACGAAATAAAAGCTTGTTGCTGATATAAAAAAATGCCGTAACAAGCAGAAACATAATTGAAAAATTATTTTTAGAAGCAATTTTAAAATGTAAATATAAAATTTAAAATGAAGGTTAATAGATATTTAAGAAATACCTTTAACATAAAACTGTTTATCTGGCAAAAATGTTATTTTTGTTGCTTTTCCAATCGTGATGTTCAAGATTTCTGGTGTAATTTACTACAAAAATATTTTTTTACGCAAGTCAAACATCGTTACAAATAATTCAATATTCGTAACAAGTAATTAATATTTAATTATTTTTTCTATGAAAATATATGGCACAATTTTCAGTAAGTGTTTTCTGAAAAACTTAAAATGAATATATATGTTTATTACATATTTAAAAAGTTTTTTCTGCACCATCCTGGATATATTTTGCACTTATTTTTTTTTTTAATTTTAACGTTATTTAGGAATTACATTATTTCTTCAAATATTTTTTCTTTAAATTATTCAACAATGAAGATTTCATAAAAATATATGTCTTGTATTATTTTGGTGATTTTCAGCAAAACATTACATTCAGCAATTCAGCCTATAATACAGTATTTTATTTTTAATTAATGTATTTTTCGCTAATTCTAAAAGTAGAGAAATAAATGTGAATATTGCAACAGACATGCAAAAATATTTCACAGCTTATCTCTTTTTATGTTATTTAAATTATTTTATTGATTTTGAAGCTGAATATAACATAGTGTCTTTAATTGCGTAATTTTAATACATATTATCTATCGTTGAATTTTGTTTGGTAGCGCAACTTTATGTAATTTCTCAATCGAAAATTTAAAATTAATGTTTTAAGAAAATTAGTTTTATAAGTTTGTCATTGAAAATAAATTTTTTCCAGTCTGAAGAAAATTGTTATCTGGCTGTTTGATTTTTCGAACAATTTTGACTTTCAATGCTTGTAAAAAATGTAGCTAAATCTTCTTAGATAAGAAATACAGCTTAAAATGTTTTCTAGTTTAATTATTCAAGTAACATTATTTTGGAATTCTGAATTGCAGTACCCCAAAAAGATAAATGTTTTATATTAAAAAAAAAACTACATTTAAGCATTATAATTATTTTAAGATTCGTGGCTTTCCACAATATATCATTATTTAATAACCTTTTTAAGAAGTAATCAATGATGATTCTGATATTATTGTATAACAAGGTTGTCCCTAGCTTGGCTCTCGCTAATGGAATGACTTTTATAAAAATTAGATCATATTTAAGGAATAAATTAAAATAAAAGTATACACTTTATGCCCACAAATGTTTAATTTCTATCATTTCCATCTTAAAAAGTTAACTGTAAAAATTAAAATTTAAATAAAAGTGATTATCATTGGAAACAAATTTTTTTCCAGTGCAAAGAAAATTGTTACCTTGCTGTTGGATTATCGAACAATTTTGACTTTCAATGCTTATGGAAAATGAAGCTCGATCTACTTAGATAAGAAATATAGCTAAAGATTGTGTCAAGTTTAATTTTTTAAGTAATATTATTTTCTGAATTCTAAATAGCAATGCCCGAAAAGATACATTTTTTTTTCCATTTCAGAAAATTAACAGTAAAATGAAATTGATTAGCTTCGAAATGTAATTATTTTATTTCATCCCTTTAATTAAGAAAAATAATAACGTTATTCATCAACATAAAATATATTTATTTCAATTTAGCAAAAAATTTTGTTTCAAAAATCTTAAAAAGGTACAGGTTGTTAGTGATTGCTATAAAAATGTTGTGCTTCCTATCAGTTAACTTTGTTGAAGACTTGTTAGGGAAGTTCGCTCAAGCTAAATGTAGGTCAGTTGAAACAGATGTGTGCTTAATTTTAGTTTGAATACTTATTTTAATCTTTTCTAATGCATCAAAAATATTTATGGAAATACTTATAGGAGAAAATTTCAAAGCGTCTCCATAGTATACTTTTATTTACTCCTCACTGTGTGTATACGGGTGGCGTTATCGATAAAGTTCTATTTGGGAGTAATTTGCTGAAGTACTCGTATTACCAATTTTCTTTGAGGGCGGAATTAAATTGTTATTGTATGCCCTACAGTAACTGTATTTATTATCTTCGAGATTCTACTCACAAAATAGGGGTATTTTAGAGGAAAACGAAGGATAATCATAGGAAATGTTACATTTTCTAAATTGCAACATAGAATAAACGACCATTTTCAATATTCCTTCAGATGTGTGGCTTCAAAAAGAATTGTAACTAACCAACTTGTTATATAATATCATCACAAATAATATAATTTCGTATTAATTAAATTTATGATATGATGATTTTGTCATCAGAATGTTTTAGAAATAATAGTGCCAAATGTTTTTAACAGAAATATTTTTTCCACTGCAATAATTTGAAATAAGAAGCTAAAAATTTTTTATCATGTTGAACACAAAATGTTTAATATTTTTTTTTTATTTTAAAAGTTATCATTTTGTAAAATATTTACATTTATATAATTCCCGGTTAGAATTTATTAGAAATAAATATTGCATTGAATTAACCGATATTTCTCATGAAAATAATAATATAATAATTTTAATGGCTATATTAAAAGGCGCTTGTGAAATTAATACGCGGTTAAATAATTTTTTTTAAAAAAAATTGCTGTTTTATGCGGTAAATTGTATTTAACTATGTAAAAGGCAATATCCAAGGAACAAAATTACCAATTCTCATTGATATAGTTCGAAGTTTACGAATGCTGGTATGAACATCTTATAAACATATTTTTCAAAATCATCCATTGCCTAATTTTCAATAAGATGGATAATTTTTTCCCACGCCATCTTTATGATCAGATATTCGATATATATATGAAATCTAAATCATGAAATAAAATCAAATATTTCTTTTTTTAATTCAATTATTTATTTCATTTATTTTGTACATGAAGAATAATTTCAGTTTGTTTCATTAGCTTACATTTCAATTTCATTTAACTGGGTTTTTTTTACATGCTACACATTTTATTAAATTATTTAAAACACATGATTTAGGACCGATAAATATTTTTTTATTTTTCTATCGTGTTTTAATGGAAATAGTAAAATATATAAATTGAATTTTTCTGCCTGTAAAAGCATAACAAAAAAATTCAAAATGCATTAACAAATATCTTCTGTATTACATAAAGCTACATTCTGTGAATCCTACTGAAAACAGTAAAGCTACACTCAACAATTTCTACTAAACATCATAGAGCTACATTCTATAATTTCTACAGTACTTCATAGTGCTACATTCTTCAATTTATACGGTATAGTAGAATTATCTTTTAAGGTAAAAGTACAAATTCGAAGAGACGTTTTGAACTAACTTAATTTTGACTACAAATGCGTGTTTTATTACCTTATGGGGTTTTAAAATTAGAAAAAGTACTCAAGAAAAGTTTTACGTGTTTATATTTTTGATGCGAAAAGGGCATTTTATACAAATATAAGCAAAATCCAAGAACATCCGCATATCATAGTAGTACGAAAAATTTAAATATACTGACATTTTTTAAATGAAATTATACAAAACATTATCTTACGTAAGGAATACTCTAATATTTTTATAATATAGTCCTTACATATGAAGTTATGGTATTTCGAGTTTCCGAACACTGAAATGTTCTTTAAGAATCACTAAAACTTTCATTTTGTTCTAATATGAAATATCTTCTACACAATATGATGCCTCAACAATAGTCAATTTTGTCAATAAATATTTCAAAACCTTAAATTTAAAATCTCAGATTTATTGATGATTAATATTTTGAGGTATTGTGTTTGGTATTAAAATTGAAAAACTCTTATTAAGAGGCTTTTTGATCAGATAAATTCATAATCAATTAATATTAAAGCAGATGGGAACTCACTTTCTAAATAAGACAAGAAGATATATTTATGAAGACAAAATATTGAATTTTAAAATGAGACCAAAAATAAACAATCAATAGTTTGACCCAAAATTGCATTTTTAAGATGTACTGTCTCCTTTATATTGAAAAAGTATTTAATTGATTTTTCATTCTGATCATTTTTTTAAAAATTTACAACTTGAATTAAAATTTTTGAATAACAACATCTGAATTCAATTTGACTAACGTGAATTCTTTGATAGATTATCACATGCGTTTTAGAAGTAAGAACGCTTGATGAAAAGTTCAATTAATTTTGATCACAAATTCTTTCCCAAAATTCGTTAAATGGATTTGACAAAAGACAGTCAAGCATGGATTATAATTATTATTACCATCAATATTTTATAGGAACGCATATATAATGAAACATTTTTTATTCATAATTTTGCTAAAGCTATACATTATTGAATTATATATTTAATAATCAAAACATTTCGACCTTTAGTGTACATTAGTTTACAACTAATTTGATTACAAACACTCACATTTATAAGCTTACAAATAAGTAAATAGGTTTAAAAATGGTTATAAAAAAGCTTTCAACTAAAACTAAAGTCCTTAGTTTCGAATACGGCTTTGCGTTAACAAATCATATCAGTCAATCATTTCTAATCACACCAAATATCTTGGAGAAATTCTTGATAAAAAAAAAAAAAAAAAAAAAAAAAACAAAGAAAAACAACAAAAAAAAAAATATAAAAAAAAATTCCGAGCCAGCGCGTGTTCTGTTTACCCCCTAATTGCTCGGAATTCAAAATTAAATATCCGTAATAAGTTGCTTATCTGTACTCTGATTCTCAGACCTATCCTAACTTACAGCTGTCCCATTTGGGGTTTCGCTGCCAAAATACATATTAATAAACTTGAAAAAGTTCAAAATAATATCACGAGAAACACAGACATATACTCATCTATTAACTTCCCAATAATCAAACAAATCGTTCAAAAAATTTCACTTAAATTCTTTAAAAATCTCATGACCATCGATAACAAATCTATTCTTAATATGTGTAACTATGATCTGGATTTAAAAATTAAAAGACCAAAAACATTCTATTAAACTTATAACTAACAAACACCAGTCTCCTCACTCAAACACTTTAATTTTCACTCATTTATTTATGTTTTCAACAACCAGATGTCTCTAGCTATGCTAGAAACTCCTACCTCGAGTAAATCACATACACACACTGAATGGCAGTCTCCCCATTGGTCGGCTGATAAATCAGATATATACTCCTACTCTCCTCTGATCAACTCAAGTCAGTCACTCAGAAAGCTTCCAGCCTTTGAGAAACTTTTCATCCTATTATTACACAACTAAATGCTTTTTTAATTGAATTCATTAATTTCTTTTCCAAACTTTATACAATATTAAATTTATTAAATTCACAAACGCAGTTCTGGGCAGGAAAAGCCGAAGTAAAGCTCTTTTTTAAAATTCTGTACTTGACATGGAAATTAAGAGCATAACGCTCAGGTGCTCCAGTGTGATCCCGTCAACTAGAAATCATCTTGAAGTTTTCATCTAATTTAAAAATAAAAACTGTATTCATTTTCAATTTTCTATCTTAAATACCATTATAACACTCTTTTATTAGGATAAAGTATAATAAATAAATAAATAATATGATTTCCTACATTTCTCTAAATAACATATTCCAATATTCTTATCACTGTTCATATACCCTGCAATGTCAGCTTTTAGTTTAAAAAACGGAACCTCACCAAAGCGAAAAAAGAAAAGTATCCTCTACACCACATGTACTCCTAAAATAAACCAACATATGACTATCCTTCATTCCCCTGGGAATATGATTTTATTCATGATTCGATCCCTTCCTCCCGTAAGCCTCATTAAACTGGAAAGTACCGACTGACCATTTTGTGGGCTCTCATTAATTCGGTAATCACTCAATTCGGTGCGAGCGAGTGCAGTCGCAGCGTAAATGAGGTGGAGAAAATATTTTTACGGTTCTAAATGAATGACACGCGGACAGTTTTATGATTCCTGTGGAGGGATTTGATTAGATGCTACAGAGATGGGTTTCGTATGCGGATATTTTCCACTTCCTTTTGAGAGTCTCTGAGCCACAAATGGTTTCGTTTATCGATAAATATGAAGTATTGCTGCTATATAGGTATATAAATATATATTTGTGTTTTTGGGCTTAGATTGTGAACAAAAATGCAAATAAAGATTAATACAGTGCGAATCAGTAAATTAATTTAAAATTATAATGATATAAAAAAATATTTTAAAAATACAGAAAAACTTGAAAAATTATTGATTTTTTATTTTACGAAAATTTATTTTAAAAAAAAGACAAAAGGCTTAATAACAAGGGAAATATATGCAGAAAACTGCAACATATACATGTAAATAGAAAATCCTTTAAAAATGTATAAAACGTAATAAAACCTATGAAATTCTGCCACCAAATTATAAAAGTGGTAGTGAGTTTAAATATGTTTTGATGATCAAACATTTGAGAAAATTAATAGCTCTATAAAACAAAAGGGATAGACTAACACAATAGATAAAGCATAAAAATGAAGAGGTATATGAAAAGTGTAATAAAGCATCCAATTCAATCCTCAATTCAAAGAAAACTGATGCATATATTAAAAATTCAAAGAAAACTGATGCATATATTAAAAATAATAGGGTCAGTACTAAAATTATAATTAATTGAAGATATAAAACAGAAATAACGGTCACTGATCTCTAATCAACTTACATTTTGCAATTTTTAGTCCAAGAATAATGTTTGCAGCTTAAAATCAAATCCTTACATAAAATGATTGTATAGTACTTTATAAATCAGATTTATAATTTATATAAGAAAAAAAAACATCTAAAATAAGGTTTAAAATTTTTTATCTAGATAATACATAAGAAAAATTCAACATAAAATTTAAAATTTTAATGTAAGTTTAGTAAATGAATATTTAATCAAAAAGGAAAGCCAACCATTAGGAATACATTATGTAGTAAAATTAACATAACTAAAAAGTAACTGGTTTTATAAGAATAAAATAAGAATAAAAAAAATAATAGATAAATCATTGTTTTAATTAAAAGAAATGTGTAGAAAAAATAAAAAATATTTTTTTTAATAACATAGTTAAATGGTATATGGGAGTAAAGTTTTAAAATTGGTCCCCGATGAAAATGTAAATAAAAATCATTTATTAGACAAGGAGGGAAAAATGGAAGTAAAGTAATAAAAATGTTATCAAAGTCTACGGACTGTAAGACGAATTTTACTCCTCATTATAGAATCCAAATATCCCCATCAGTAATTACTATGTAAAATGAAAGTTAAATAGGAAGTTTTATGAAGAAAAAGACGAAACGACTAATATAGAGGGGAACGTATTAAAAATAACAAAAATGTATAAGAAAAATAAGGATAACCATATAAATATATTAACTACTTAATTCAAAATCATAAAATGGCTGTTTAAGTGTATGGAAGATAATTAGAATCTCATTAAAAAACTTTACGTGCTAGAGTTAAATATGTACATTTTTTGTAAAATAGAAGAATGGAACTCCTATTTCTTTGGTGTAGTAGTGAGCTCTGGTCAAGAATTTTGTAAAATTTAAAAAAATCATTCCTATTTAGGTCAATTTTTATTATATATTCACATACACGGAGCAAGGAAAACAAAGCAAAACTAAATTAGTCAAGTATTAAGTGAGGAAACTAAAAAATACTTGAATGAATCTTTCTTCTATTTCTTAGCAGCCCTAGATTATCGTTACATAAATAGGTAAGCACTAGAAAGTACCTAAGAAGATCACATGACCGGAAGCTGTAACTTAATCGGTCAACCCTTAAATGGCATGATACCATGTGATAAGGTGGCTGCATTACAAATGATTCTTCTGCTCATGGATATTAAGTAATAATAGAAATAGATAGTACTATTTTCAAGAAGATGTAACACTATCAGTTTCAGGATCTTAACATTACCTCAATTATTAAGTTGTTCCAAAAGCACGCAAACAAATCATGTCAAAACAACCTATGTAACGATATGAAATTATTCAGATGTCAACAACAATGTATCGACAGGATTCATCAATATACGGTCCGGATTATCGCAATAAGCCTCTAGAATAACGCTTTATTTTTAGGAGAATCCTTGCAATGTCTCCAAAAAACCTGTTGGATGCCAAAGGATAATATCAAATAATTTCTTTTTGGCGTTTCAAAAGAAAATGTGCTTTTTTCACATGACCATCGGATTATGGAGTAAAGAATGAAATCAAAAGTTCGTAAGCTGTTCATTATTATTCAGATAATTCTTTTCTCATAAATTCATGATTCTAATTTCATTATATGATATAAAGAAATAAGGTTTTAATAAGCAAAAGTTTGATTATGTTTTTGTATTTTTTTTAATTAATTGCGATGTATCACTCCATTTTCCATGAAGCGATAGGTCTTCTCAATATATGATCAGAATTATCACTGCAATCCTCCAGATTAACGCTTTGTGTTAAGTAAAACCTTGCAATGAATCCAACGGACATATCAAATGTCATTCAAAAATATTGAATAATTTTGTATTTTCTCTTCAAATTAAAATGAGTGCTTTTTTCGTGTGCTTCAGATAGTGAAGAAAAAAAGGAAGTTCAAAAGTTCGAAAATTTTTCATTCTGTACTATTATAAAAAATTCGTAATTCTCATTTTGTTATAGGACTGTAAGACTCAACTTAATTGATTGTCAAGTTTTAATAAGCAAAAGTGGTTTTCTGTAGTTGTTCTTTAAATGTGACGATTAACTCAAATTTTCTACGGAATTAGCCCTAAGATTTCTATTATCATTTAAATAGAAAATCTAATGATGCAAAATTCAAAGCATTATAGCATTCAATTACCTTAAACATCTGAAACCTTTCTGCATATGCTTACGAATTATTATAAAAAAAATCAAACACATGTTTTAGCTTCCCTTTATTATTTAACTACTCATCAGAAACTAATTATATTAAACACGTGGGTTACATTATTTTCGGAAATAATACCGCACTGCTTTCCTTATCGATAACCAAATCACTTTTGTAAAGAAAGGAAGCGATTTCTGCTCCTTAGAGATTTTCTTTTCTCTTTCTTTTTTCTTATTTTAAAATCTCGGTTGAACCCTTTCCTGATGATGATTGTTCGTTGCAATGTTTTCTTTCTTTCTTGCAATTGAAAAAGAAAAGAAAAGGAAGCAACATGAAATCAAATTAAGCCTTAGGGTTATTTGAAACAAAAGTAGAGATCATGTGATACTTATTAACAAGTTAAACTAAACGAAATTTATATTTATCTCTTCAAGTACATGTTTTTGAAGATTTGTATTGAAGCAAATCAGTATGAAAAGTATACTGCAATAATAATGTATTGAAGATGAAATACAAAACTTACTCATTAACGTATTAAAAGCTACAACACTAGTCAAGAAGTTGATATATATGTGTGGCAGCCATTTTCTAAATTCATTGTAAGCGAAGATAAACATAGGTTGAGGTGTCACAGTACCGAAAATAACCAATGTAATATCAAAAAGAATTTTCATTACTTTATTGCAACTGTAAAAATTTCCTATTTATATTGCAAAATTTTACAGTCAAGCTACATAACTAAGCTATTTTTTTTAAATTTACCTAACGATGCGTCAAATCATTTCTTTGATCTTCAAAAATTTAAATTGCTTTATCTGAGCTTTTCATTTCTCATGAAGGTCATTTACTTAATGTGCTACGTCTTTTAAATACGAATATAACATTTTAAAATCTTGTTTGGTTATTTTAATTTATTTGTTAGATAATTTTTCGTATAGAATAAGTATTTAGATAAATAATTATTTGATTTAAGACCCCTTCAGAACAACATATGACGGTTTTTTTACAATGAATTATAAATAATACTAGTAATGTTAGATTCTGAATACATAAATAATATTAGAACAACTAAATTGTTAAATTATAAATAATGCTTGTATCTGTGAGAATAATTATGAAAAAACACTGTTTATTTATTACTATGTACCTTGTATACAGTTGTAGTTTTCTTTTTCGAAAGGTAGCATTATTATTCAAATGATATATCTCTTATAAGTCATAAAATGAATTATATGTTATCATATTAATCTATACATGACCTTTGGAATTCTGCACTTTATGATACTTTTTGAAGATCATTGTTTTAAAGTTATCTAACATAAAAAATATTCACCAATGTACACTAAAATTGGACATTAATTCTAATTTAGTTCAGCCTCTTGGTATGTGTTCTAAACTTTCAAAACATGTAATCCCGGAATGAAGGAAACATAATGCAAATACTTAAATGTATCGAACATTTTCCTAATATCTAGTTCAGCCAACGTGAGTATATACCGGATAGGACTTGTCAAGAATAAGAGACAACATACGCAATAATAATCAGACAAAATATTTAATTAATTAATTTATATAAATATTAATTAATTTATATAAATATTAATTAATTTATATAAATATTAATTAATTTATATAAATATTAATTAATTTATATAAATATTAATTAATTTACATTAATTAAAATATTTAATTATTAATTTAATTAATTTATTCACTCTCTGAACAAGCTTTATCAAAATAAATTAATTACAGGAAGCGTTCAATTAATCTCGCCCTTAGCCAAATACCTTTATGAAGAATTTTACTTATATTTTCACCTCTATGCCACCCACATTAAGTCATTGGATCTGATTCAAATAAACTTCTAGCTACGCGATACGAGTCAGGTATATACGCTTAGTATATGCCTAGCATGTGTTTCAGCCAATATAGTGTTCTTCTGTATCTCTGTAATTCTTTTATATCCTCTCTTTAATACCGTTTATCCTATTCACAATATATCTTTTTATATGGTAATGTTAATTTATTTCTTCAACGTTTCACGAAGCGAGGTTATTACATGAAACACTGTAGTTAAGAAGCTCCGGAGGTTAATACAAGAGGAAATGTTAATTCAGTGGCGCAGCGTAAATTTATACCACCTGATGCGAAGTCTAAATTTGGTACCATCTACTAAATTTGCCATCTCTCTATAGGAATAACAATAATATCACGAATGTATTGCGTGTGTGTGAAATTAAATTACAAAGAGTTTAATACGTTAAAATGAATAAATAGTATTATACGTTGTTAAAACTGCACAGCCATTAAGAAGTTTAAAAATAAGTAAAAAACATATTTACCTTAACACACCTGTATATTCGACGCATCGTATGAAACAAAAACAAACTTGATTAAACAATAACTCATAAATTTAGGTACACGTGAAACTTTACCAAAGTTTTAAACAAAAAATGTACCGCTATTCAAAATAACAAAATTTAAATAAATTAAGTATTATCTGCTCTCCATCACATCTATGATGTTTTAAAGGACAATCATTCAAAATTCAAATTGGAGATATTAATAAAGGCATTTGTTTCGCTTCAACAGTGGATCGGCTGTGTACCTACCGAAATTTAAAAAAAAAAAAAAAAAATGTTAGGTTTACTCTCTTATTTCGAATAAAATGTTTGACAAGTTGTTATGCAACTTCTCGTTGATGTAAGTGTATTTCTTTTAGTCAAATATTACAATTCTGTTTTTAGCCACCAATACTTGACTAATTGTCTAGAAATTTTGTATAATTACCTATGTAGTCCAGACAAACCGAAGAAATCTTTGGCAATACCGTTATCTGATCAAATGATTATGTCCTGATGATGCAGTTTGGATAAGCCAGCTCAAATGCTCTCTGCCGTCTAGATCACCTGTATCTCACAGGACCATGAACCTTCAGCGCTACTGTATTCACTAAATCCATTATAAATTTAGAATATTAATGCTCATCAAAAATAGCGCAAATTTTAACAGATGCGAGACAATAATTGGCTTTGAGAAAAGATTGCTAAGAAAAGCAACTTCCACGTTTGAATAAAAGCAAAAGCAAGCAAGTTTATATATTGCGATCTACATTTTACACACTAAACCAGTGCTTAAGTATAATTACAGATTATAAACAGTATTAAATATATTTTTTATATGCATTCTCTAACAGGTCAATTGAAAAGTAAGTCTATCATAGTAAAACACATTTTTTTAGCAAAATAGTTTTTTTTATCCAACATAATTCCCTTCAAGGGTGATACACTGAATACAGCGACCCTCCAACTTTTCGATACCATTTTTATAGTACGATTTGTCCTTTGCTTCAAAATAGGCCTCAGTTTTGGCGATCACCTCTTCATTCGAAGAAAATGTCTTTCCAGCGAGCATTCTTTTGAGATCTGAGAACAGGAAATAGTTGCTGGGGGCCATATCTGGAGAATACGGTGGATGAGGAAGCAATTCGAAGCCCAATTCATGGATTTTTGCCATCCTTTCCACTGACTTGTGACACGGTGCATTGTCTTGGTGAAGCAGCACTTTCTTTTTCTTGAAATGCGGCCGTTTTTCGGCGATTTCGTACTTCAAACGGTCCAATAATATAATGTAATAGTCGCTGTTGATGGTACTACCTTTTTCAAGGTAGTCAATGAAAATTATTCCATGCTCATCCCAAAATACAGACGCCATAACTTTGCCAGCCGACTGTTGCATTTTCCCACGCTTTGGAGAGGGTTCATCGCGTGCAGTCCACTCGGATGACTGTCGATTGGATTTCGGAGTGAAATGATGGAGCCATGTTTCATCCATTGTCACATATCGACGCAAAAACTCGGGTTTATTACGCTCGATCATCTTCAAACACTGCTCCGAATCATCAACTCGTCGTTGTTTTTGGCCAAAAGTGAGCTCGCATGGCACCCACTTTGCACACAGCTTTCTCATACCCAAATATTCGTGAATGATGTGATGTATACGTTCAGTTGATATCTTTAGAGTGTCTGCTATTTCATTCAATTTCATTTGACGGTCATTCAAAATCATTTTGTGTATTTTTTAATCTTTTCATCGGTAACAACCTGTTTTGGGCGTCCACTGCGTTCACCGTCTTCGGTGCTCATTTCACCACGTCTAAACTTAGCATACCAATCCTTGATGGTTGATTTTCCTGGGGCAGTGTCCGGAAATTCGGCATCAAGCCAAGTTTTTGCTTCAACTGTATTTTTTCCCTTCAAAAAGCAATATTTTATCAACACGCGAAATTCCATTTTATCTATTTTTTTCACAATAACAACAGTTGCTTCAATCAAAATGCTATAATCCTCAAACTAATGATCCGACAGCAGTCAAATTTATACACGCATCTTTTGAGGATTAGGTCTAACTAAAAAACATATGGATATAATTGTAGAAGTGCCATCTATGCGTCAGGCCGGGGCACTTTCAATTGACCTGTGATATGAATAAAAATAATTCTTCATATAGAAGATAAGTCTTTTTACCTAATACATATCTTCAGATTTAAAAGTAAAAGCACCAAAATTTTGAAAAACAAATAGAGTTAGAAATACTGTCCTTAACCAAAGTTTATCGTCAAAAAATAACATGTGATTTAAACAACGGAAGCTTCAAGCTCATCAGATTCTTAAATGAAACTACGAAATTTTGACAAAACATTTTACATTACAAATAAGGTTTTTTTTCACAAATTTCCTCACATATGTTGAGAAATACAAACGCACGATAGGTAAAGTTATTCCTTTAAAGATATGACAATCTATCTTGATTATTAATTTTAGAATACTTATAATTCTTAAAAAAAATACAAGTATTCTAAAAGGTCAAAAACTGAAAAATCCTTAACAACAAAATGAATCAAAACAAACGTTTATGCAATAAAAAATCATATCAGTGTTTTCAGATTTTAAAATAAAGGCAAACGATAAAAATTAAAGCAGACATTCATTATTAAAGCTATAGATAATGTTATTTTACTTTATTAAAATTGAAACTAATGATAAAATAACTAAATGAGACATATCTTTGAGATACGTAGCGATTATTAGCATAAATTTAAATAAAATGCTTGTTTGCATACGAATCTCTGTTCTGAACAATATTCTTAAAAGTACTCGTAATTCCAAATGTTAGCAGCATTAAAAAATTTAATTTTAAAATTTCAATAGGAACTAAGTTATAAATTTAATGGATTAATTAAGATATTCTTCCAAAAATATATTGTTACTCATTCATCCTGTTGTAAAATATACATGTTAATTTTCATTCCTTATTAATCTAATAAACGAATTCTTATTTAAGTAAATTGATAAATCTTCAATTAAGAAATAGAATTATACATAATGTAGAATTATAATAGTTATACATTAATTCAATATAGAAATAGAATTATATGCAATGATATATTTTTAATTCATATTAAAGCAATTATGTGTCATTTGTTACATAATTTATTTCTTAACACTGCATTGATGCCTATTAATTTTATTAAAATATTGCAACTTGAAAATCAATTCATTGGGCTTCAAAAAATTATTTGTTAAAAAAATAATTTGTTTGCTTCAGCCTAAATAACCTCGATTTACTTCAATCTGTCTTGAGGAAATTCGATCTGCATTAGCTTTCTATTTTCCGGCCGTGAAATTTGACCGGTAAGGCCAAGTATATTTTGGAATGCGTCAGCCCCCATGATTTCGGACGATGCTATTGCGGAAGTCGGAACATCAATTAGCTTCATATCCTCCGGCCGTGAGCTTTGACCGGTAAAGTTTAGCATGTTTAGCTTTGCGTTGGCCCCCATAATTTCGGACGAGGGTATTGTTGAGGTCGAACCATCAATTAACAACTTATTCTGCAGTCGTTAAGTTTGACCGTTGAAATTGAAAACTTTTTGAGGAAACATTTTAGCAGTAAAAATATTTTGATAACAAATATCAATGTATTTCAAAAAATTTTCTCCGAAGTAGAACGGATACTTCAATGTATAAAAATACCAATTATTAGTATTAGTGGTTCCATGGAAATAAAGAAAAAAATCTTATTTTTTCACATAACAATTTTTTTTTTTTTTTTTTTTTTTTTTTTTTGCTTTTGATCATAACTGCTAACACTGACTTTGTATTGACGAACATGATTAAGAAAACCATTAAAATAGAACAAATAAAAATAATTTTATTTTCATATAAATATTTTCGAAGTTGTGATTTCATATAATTATCATGTTTTATCATGACATAAAATGATTACTCCTCCTATGTCTGAATCAAAAACTTTGTTTAGAAGTAATCCAAATAAGTTTACTTTTTTAAAAATTTAAATCTTTGTGATTAATTAAATAATTATTTAAATTTTCAGAGTTATTTTTGATTCAAATATTACAATATTATCCAAATAACTCTAATACATATTACAATTCATTATGATATCGTTCAGTGTGGTAGGTTTTATTAATTTCGCACTAAAAACAATACGAGGACTAATGACGACGAATTTCGTAATTTTAAATCTCGGTCAAGCGACGAGGATGACACTTGAGCTTAAATCACCTTCTCTTAATTTCAACTCCATGTCAACGGAAGAAAACTATCTCTTAACTATCTTCAATATTTATGTCCTTGTTTGTAAGAAAATCGGAAAAGTAAATTCTATTTTAAAGTTATCCAAATTTGGTTGTTCAAGTAGTCAAAAGCATATGATACTAAAATGTTTTGTTTCAAGAAAAATGACGCTGAATTAAGAAATAGCAACATACACACAATCTTATCTAAAGTCAGTCATTTCTATTTTAATAGTAAATTATGAATAATTAGAAATGAGGATCTCTCTAAGGTTGTTAACTCTCAAAGCGCTCGAAATCTAGTTAAGAGTTGTGTTCAAACTTATCGCTTACCTACTCACTCTAGTTCAAGCAAGTTAAATTATAACTGTTGAGAGTCAGAGAAAGTCTTTCAACTCCAGCATTTTTCGATCCTAAGGGGGTCACTTCAAACAAAAATTTCTCTTTCTCCGTATAGTTAAAAATAATCAAGTTCAAAGATCAATTTTTAAAAAATTCACTTATCGCATTGCCCCCAATTTTATTTTGTGCATTTTGGCATTTTTAAAAAATGCTAATAATTATAATTGAAACTGTTTTTTTGTGGAAGAAGATACGAACAGTTCGAAAAAGAGGATCATTAGTGTACCTTTTAACCCGTCATATTTCTTCAATAGATTTTAAAAAAATCTTACAGTAAAATAATAGTAATAATCTGAGCCTAGTTTGAAAAGTATTTGTATTTAAAGATAAATGGCATCATAAGGTAATTTGTTGTTGCTATTGGGTGCTGCCATCTATTAAACTGAACCGAAACAAATTTGAAATTGATTCATAAAATAGTTTTGAATGGGTAGTCATTTACTGTGAAATCAAATTTGATTCCTGCCGTGTCTAGTTGTCGACGACAATTTGCGTGATGTCATTTGGAGATAGCATTACGCACCAGGAATCAAGCAATAATCAAAATATTGGTTTCCTTTTCAAAATAGGGGAAGACGGTCTCATCAACCGGAAAAATTATGATGGTGACGTTTTGAGGTGCGAAAAACGTCATGATCCCAAAGACTATTAACAGATTCTGAGACAGCTTTTTAGTGAGTCATGATCCTTAACAGAAGAAATATTTTCGATGCTACGAGCACCATTCTCTGGAATTTCTGAAGATATATCGAACCCTTCTCTTACAATAAACGTGTACTCAAAAATTCGTGACTCATGAGAGGTCATTTTTTTTATAAAAAAATGCTTCTTAAATTGGTAATTTTTGACATAAGTTAGGGAAAATGCTGCGTTAAGTGATCAAGTTACTCAGAATAATCTATATTTTTCGTTCTGTAAGATAATCACTAACATTCTGTTATGCTCTCTCTCATTTAAATATATTTCCTTACATCCATTAATCATATTTATTGGCAGATTTCTTTATTGACTCTACATTTCGTTATAAAAGGAGTTGGTACTATAAATATAATATCTGAAAGTATATCCAGATGTTTTGGGAGGGAAACTTCACAAATAGTTCAACGTAACAATTCTAAACTAAGAAGATTATTTTTTACTCCGCCTTGAGACATAAACCTATAAATAGAGTTTGATTAAATTTGACACCTATTCTAATTTCATATTAAGAAATACATTGCGGGAAATTAAAGGATCCAAAAAAATTAATTATTTTTAAAACCTAATCAATTTAATTTTGTCCAAATTATGTTTGGTTGCAGGAAGCCACAGATCAGAGGTATAGAAGCTTTGGAACCTATGAGCGTACCATTTTCTCGAAGGAATCTCTTGATCAAAGAGAAGGGAAAAAAAGGATATATCAAAGACCTTTATCCTACTCAAATTTGCAAAATTATAGTTGCATTTCTATTTTATCATAATAGGAACGTCTTAGTAAGATGACTAATTATAAGGTACCTAGTGGGTATTTAAGTATAATTCTATGAATATAATATATTCTAATAATTCATAGAATATATTTTAAGAATATAATAAATTCTATGAATATAAACTAAAGCAACAAAATTTTAAATCATAACAAACTAATTAAATGAAAATATTTAATGACTTGATAGTGATTGTTTTCAGTGGTTAAGTATTTTAAAGTTCTAGAATGATTGCTGTAATCTGCAATCTAATGCCGTCTTCAACATCCGATCAATTTCTGTTTTTTGTTTTTGTCACATCATACAAAGAGAATGAATTTTCGCATACATAGGTTAAAACATATGACATTAAATGTTTCACAGCTTTTTTGGTAAATTCAGGATATTTTTTTCTGATGTCAATCCAAAGAAGTATAATATAAACTTGACTTTAGTTTGATTTCAGAGTCAGTCTATATATCAATTTGTTGATCTCCTTCTTTTATTGGGAGTTCGAAGGTGTCATTATCTTGAGAAGGATTTTGGATTTAAAATAATTTTTCTTTTTGAATAGGGAAATATTCAAGAAATGTTTTTAGTAGATCTGATAAATGTTGGACAAAGCTAATTTTTATTGGAGAATTAGCGTTACCATCTACTAAAATATTATGCAAATTAGGAAAGCATTCAACTTTAATTTTCACAAAGCAATCTGCTCAAAATTTCAATTTTAAAAGGGGATATCAATTTTACCTTATTTTTCACAAAGCAATCTGCTCAAAATTTCAATTTTAAAAGGGGATATCAATTTTACCTTATACCTTGAAAAAATTGAAATAAGTGGCCAAATGAATGGACGATTCTTTACCTGAACCAAATAATGGGGACTAATATATGACCTATTGCGTCCCGATTAATGTATTTGAAGCACAATTTATATAAAATTTAGGATATTATTTTATTCATGATACATTTTTTTTTATTTATTTCTACAAGCAAACTGCCTTTAAGAATTCGATATCATGTAAAATTTAAAATTTTGCTCAAATTTTGGAGCTTTGTTTAAAAGCAAATATTGATCTCTTGTGAAATCCATGTCAAAATTTCAGAGAACCTTAGGGTTCTATGGAACCCAGATTGAAGACCTGATTGATTGCCGTAGATGGAAGCAAATTGCAATAGTTAAATGATCGAGCTAAATCTGCTGATTTCTGCAATGACGATTTTTGAAAGATCAAGAAACGCTAAGAGGAATGTATAACTCTGGATGGAGACTATATAAAAAAGTTATAAGAGTAAAAAATAAAATTTAAGTTTCTACCTCTTTTCATTAATTTTAAGATAATATTTAAAACTTGAGTTTAGTATAATAATGATTCAATCTCTGGTTTCCGGAAACCAAACATACTAACACTAAAAACTGTTATTTTGCAACATTATATGAATAAAGATAAATTAAAATAAGTAATAAAGTTTACTCATATACTTCAGTTATTTCTTAGTTATAATTAATACTTAAAGACAACCCTTTGTATTTGATTTGAGAACTCCTTTTTGAAAATTAATAATTACTTGTGTCAATTTGAATAGAAATATCAAAGGATGGTGATAAATATTGAGGAAATAGCATTTAAAAACTGCAAAGATATTAATGTTAATGTATAGTAGCAGAAAAAGAGAAATATCGGTAAATTTGAACTAAGAAATTAGACGCGTACTTACAATGTAAAGAAAAAAACCAAAAGAACCGAACAAATTACAATTAATAGTTGCTAATTTACAATACTATACAATTACAAGGATCAATTAATATAGGAATAAATCCAGGTATCTCTGTTATTTCTTAGTAGTAACGAAACATAAATGACCCTCTTTTAATGAGAATGGTAAATGTTCATTAAATGTGTCATTTTCTCAAAACTGTGCACTTATCGAAATACTTACTCAATCCTACTTTCTATTCCAAATATTTTACACTCCTTTTACATTTTAAAGTCCTTAAAAGGCCGTGGAAAATCGTGAGATAACATTTAATTCATGAAACTCGAATTCGGTGCAACAAAAAGTATTTTTATCTCCCCATGCGAATAAAACTCCCTTTTAACTGTTTCAATGTTCGTAACCTTTCGAAACATTTCCAGTATTTCAACTGAATTTTACCGAATGGCAATAAGCTTAAGCCCTTTATAGTTCAAAGAATTTGAGATCTGCATCTTTCGAAATTCGAATCCCAGCAGGGGAGAGGATTGCGGATCTTTTAGTGGTTCCTTTCATTCCTCAAGAGACTTGAAGTGAAAAGGAAGTTCCAAGGTTTCCTGGCAGACGTTTACCAATTCTTTTAAATTTGGAACCGCTTATTTGGAGAAATGGAATAAGGTTTCTGTTTCAGGGAAGTCAGAAAATTACTTGTGAATCGAATGAATGGTGTAGGACAGTTGTGTCTTGGTTCACTGTTCTGTTAAATTTTGATAGAATATATTTGACTTGACGAATGAGTAACAATTCATAGATATAAATTGTGAAAGACCTGTTATGTTACGAAATATGAAGCAAAATATTAAATAATTAATTCTTAATTCCTTTACGCTGATTTGTATCTTAGCATGCCTGAGACGTAATTCTTTATTTTAATTCAATTACTTAACTTTGATATTAAATTTATCTTATAACTCGACAGATTTATAGTTCGCAAAACTAACTAAAAATAGTATTGTTAATTTTCATAGAACTAAACAACACATATTACCTATTTTCCGGCATAAGATTTAATTTTGCCTGCTTCTTATAAAATAGTTATACTGAATACAATTGATAGGTTAGTTTTATTAACTACGCACTGGAAGCAATATGAGGGCAATTGGCGATGGACCTCGTAATTTTGAATCTCAATCAAGAGACGAGGACACTACCTGAGCTGACACCTCACTTACCTTACTTCCACACCACTCCAATTGGATGACATTGAGCGTCGACAAACTTAACTTGCATCAGTCGCGATTACACGGAGTATCTTATGTGGCATAGAGGCTCGCAACCCCGACTCGATGAAAACCGCCGGCCTTGGGTTCGTGATCATGACTACTAAGCTACCGCGTCCACGAAAATACGAAATACGAAATGACCAATAAATATACGTAACACCCACAACTTTTTGTGACAATGACCGAAAGATGTGCAATAAAGAAATGAAAGTAAATATGTTTTTCAATGTAAAATTATGTCATAAATTGCAATGAGATTTAACCTGTTCAATACCGACGAAAGGAGAAAGAACCACTTTCCCAAGGCCAGAGCTTTCTGAAAGTGTACGCATTCACGGGAGCGGGTGATTTACCTCATTAAGCCTAATTTGATATAAAAATTTATATAAAATCATACCTTCAATTAAAAACGCTGGAACTTACAGATTATTATCATTGATATTGTCTAAATATACGGTAGTAAAATTTTTGTGTTGGTTAAAAAATTGTGAATTTAAGAGAAAATATTTTCATTTTGATAATAAATAAATGCGAAAATAACAACAATATAAATGAAAAAAAAATTAATGACACGTGTTTTAAAAATTAATTAAGCATAGATAAAATATTAGAGAACTAAATACAAAAAAACGTATAAAATAGATGAAATAAAATTGTGGCGGCTTCCTACGTCAGTTTTTGACGTCATTTTGACTGCGGAGCTATAAGGAGATTTGAAGGAAAAAAGCACACGATATTTTCTCCACTCATATAAATTTTAAATGTGCAAATGTTAAGTTTGAAATAATGAATAAAATATCTCTCAAAAAAATAAATATTACTAAAAAATCGTTTACTTAAATGATTGTAGAAGAGATTTGCGCCTCTGCGATTGCCAACAAAAACACTATTTTTATGTGTTCTATAAATTATTTCAATAAGCCTTTTGTTGACAAAATAGAACTTGATATTTTTAGAGCTGATGAAGCTCAAATAAACTAAATCCAACAGAAAAAACAGAAAAGAAACTCGGAACGAAAAGCGGGAATTGATGTTCAATACACTGTGGAATGATATTTGAAAAAGAAACCGGACTTCAACTGCCATCTAGTGACCGCTAAAAATTCAATAGAACATTCCAATTTCAAATCACACCAGTGTGATCATGGGCCTGGTGGCACTCAAACACCGGTCACAAATACGATAATGTGGGCCGTAAAGGGAGAATCGCTCTATCACCTATACGTGATCATGGTCCTGAACGGGTCAAGCAAAATTCGAATTTTTACCGTGAATTGCGATGATACCTGCACGAGCATTATTTGAATTTAGAATATCATAACAAGACAAAAAGAGTATTTGTATGTAATTTATAGTGGCGTACTTTTACAATTTGACAAAGCTGTATATTAAAATAATAAAAATAATAATAAAATAAAACGGATTTATTTTATTATTAATTTATCTGAGACTAATGAAACACAATAAGGGATGTTTGAAGAAATTTCTGCAATGAAACACCTTTATTTTTTCTTCTTCTGCTGAATTCCCTCATTTCTCTCTCTCTTAACAGAAATTAACAAATATCGTCCATCATATTATGATTAATTCTTCTTTGGAGTCTTTGTTCCATAACATCACGTGATGCCAAACCGTAACGCATCAAATGAATACGAGAGGCGTTTCAGTCAGTTCTGCAAGAGTCATCATGGTGTCGTGTTTTGAAGCAGAATGTTATCTTCACCAAACGACACACTCTTGCAGCTATATCACTAGCACGAAGCGATCACCCTCTCCTATAGATCGTTTCCAACTATTATTGATTGATGCTTCATTACATTGTCGCAAATTAGTTATTTGAACTGAGTGTTTAAGTTTTTAATTTTCTACTCTAAGCGAATCATATTCTATCATTTTCTTTATATAAACTCCTAATCATGAACGTAATACGGTATACAAAGAGTTCGAATAAAATGGCGCATTTGAACTTGTTTGTCGAAAATTTGGAGCTAAGTGTCTTAAAAGTTTTCCACCTCTATAATACATGAATACCCTGGAGTAAGCTTTCTTCTTATTGCTCACTTGAAACTCATAGGGTTTGGGATAAAAGTCAAATAGGAAACAAGGAAATGTATTTTGAGTGACATGCCACATTCTAGCATTTCGTAACATTACAGGAATCCGCTTATCAATTCTTTGCAGTTTTCGGCTTCGGTGTATCACAGAAAACCCAGAACCACTATCACAAATACCTTCTATTTCTAAAGCATTTAGGTTTTCTTTAAAATGTTGCTATTTGAAAAGTTTTCTAATGTGTAAGACAATGAGCATTCTCCCTTTAGTATAGCTTTACTCACTTTTGGAAATTGGCTCTTGATATATGTAACACCTCTTGCGTATTTGTGCAAAGCTTTTACAAAAATTTTAAGTGAACCCTACATTATAGGTAAAGAAGTAAAATATATCTTTATGGGTACATTAGAGGCGAGTATTAACTGTAACACAAAGACAGTTCCATCAGCTACGGAGTGGGGGTGCGGTAGCCTAGTGGTCAAGGTCGTGGACTAGCGGCTGATGGTTTTCTTCGTTCAATCGCGGGATCGATCCTTGGCCGCCAAAGACCCGCCGTGTAGCCGGGGCTGATGCACGTTAAATCTGTTCGGGGCCCAAAGTCCTCCCTTTGGCGTGGTGTGGATGATAGGAGAGGAGGTGCTAGCTCAGGTGTCGTCCTCGTGAATTGGCCGTGGTTCAAAATTACGAGGTCGTTGCCAATAACCCTTGTGTTGTTTCTAGTGCGACGTTAATAAAAAAAATCGGCTACGGTGTAAGATTACGAGGTATCTAATTAAACAATTAAAGTTTTATTATCTATTATTCGTGAAGTTGAAAATAATTGATTTAAAAAATGCTCCTGAGTTATTTAATTGGAAATAAAAGTTAAAGGGATCAGGACACAGACATCCGGGAATCTCGATGAGGATCACTGATAGAGGATTGAAAGTTTCCCCTTTGCTCTGAAACGCCGAATCCCTTTTGGGTACTCCATACAAAACGTCGCTTTACCATTGTCTTGTGGAAGGAGATGGCGGTAGTTAACTGCGGGGTGTCAGACAGCGCGTTGAAAAAAAAAAAAAAAACTTCCTTTTTGCAACCAGAAATCCGTGGGAAATAGAGCGAGAAATATGTTTTGTGAGCTATAAATGTAACATTAAGGATTTACCGCGCACAATGCCATAAAATTTTGATGCGCGAGTTCTTGACAAAAGAGAGATTGATGGTGATTAAAAGAAAAAATAAAATTAATCATTTTGATGGTTATGAACGAGCACAGCTTGCATTTGAATAGTGCATTACGATGCACGAAGATAAGTTAAGCTCTTACGAAGTTTTTCGACCCAAATAGTTGCAGTCGATATCCTTTCGTTTGGCGAAACTTTTCATCAATGCGCGCTGACGATTGAGTTCGTCCACGTATATAATCACGCGTTGTTTGGGTTGCAAACGATACCAACTACAAAATTTAGTTAGTTTGATAGCATAAAAATGGCAAAAGGGGTAATGTGAATTTTTTTGCACTGTGAGGGAAATGCTACCGGTTTAATTGTTGATGATCTAGTTTTTTTTTCTTGTGTAATTTGGAGGAATTTTTTACTGAAATGGCTCAAAAGCAAAAACTGGATAATTCTAATGAAAAATTAAGTTTTATGATGATATAAAATATATGATGAATGATTCTATGTCTTAAAGTGCGTCTGACACAAGAAAATTTATAAGTTAACAACTGTTAAATATTTCGTAAAGTTATAAATTGAACGTATTTAGTTATATGCTTCAATTTAATATTTTACAAATTAATATTTCTAATGTTTATCCTTTACGGAAATATTTAAAAGGACCAATTACAATAGTCGTAACTATTACATTAATATACTTCGAATAATTATTTAAGGACTATCTCTTAAATGTGATTGAGCTGTCTGTATCAACGTTAAAAAATTGTGACATTTTCAAAAGTAACACGGAAAATAACGGCTGCAATTTTCAGCGACCGTTTGATCGCAGCACTGTGCATAATAAGACAGCAAAAACTGTTTATTTTGCCTAACCGTTAAATGGTTAAAAGCGGTTAGATGTTTGAAATTAGAAGTAGTGCAAGGAATTTTAAAGAAACATTCCAGGATTCAGGACAATTACCGCAAGCTATCTCGAATGTTGCCTCCGGTACAAAATTCTTTCACAGTGTTTGTCATTCGCTCTTCTGTTCCATAAATAATAATTTGTATGCAAAAATATTTTGTAAGTATATTCTTAAGTTTGAGTACCAAGTCCATGTTTCCAAGTGTGAATTGGAATATTTGAATTGGAATAAAAGTGTTTTCAATTGATAATACTGGAGTAATATTTTTAATTTAATTTATATGCTTTTATTGATAATTCCTGAATCTTTCATAATTTGTTCACTTTCTATTAATTGTATACATTAGAATGCATATATTGTAAATAATATGAACAGCTTATCCACTTAACTGAAACCGTTTTTTATAGATCGCATGCAGTTGAGAGAAGAAAGTTGCAAAATTTCATACTTACCAACTACTCTACGATTTTAAGAGTAAAAACAATATTTATATTGATAAAAATAAAATTTTAGAAAAGTGATATAGCTTATAATTGATTAATTATTTTAAATGTCACGTATTCTGAATTTGCGAGTATGAAAGATACATAAAAAATTTCTTTAATAATGTATGCGCTAAGATCACTCAATAGTTCCTTAGAAATTCCAAGAGATGGCGTTCGCAGCATTAAAACTGGTTTTATTTTAATGAGCATCATGACTCACTAGACAACTGTCTAAGTCTCAGTTACTCGTAATCGTATCATTACACCTTTATTTTTTCAAAAATTCTTCGTTATATATTTTCCCACTGATGAGACCACTGCGTGTTTCTTAGAAAACGTCCAACGGAAGCATTGAACGTTTTGATTTTTGCTTGATCTTCGATATATATATAGGAACCCAGGTCGCACCGACTGTGACAACTCAACGCTGCGGCAATCAAATCTTGATTTGGGAATAAGTGACGAATGAATTTATAAATCAATGTCAAGTTTGTTTCAAATCCTTTTAACAGATGGCAACACTCATTGTTGACCACAATTTACCTTAATAAAGCAATGTTTTTTTGAAATGTAAGTACTTTTTGAACTAAACTCGTTTATTTCTTTTTAGAGGGACACACTATGACTAATTGGTTTTAAATATATATTTATAAGAAAAGTTTCTATTCATGATATTTTAACACACGTAAATTTTACATTTCTAGAAGAAATCAAATTCTCTTTCAAACAAACAATTATTCATTTATTTATTACTGCAAAAAATTTCAGTATCTAAGCATTCTTATTACTTCTATAAATTTTAATATTGAAAAAAAAAATTATTCCCAATTCTTAAAAGCAATTCTAAAATTCAGTGCATGGATTTAGTTGCATCAGTATTATTTAATCAGTTCATCTACAAAATGATTTATAAGACCTTAGGAATTTCAACAAAAAATAACTGCAACCAATTTTGTAGATTTTTAAATAAATAACTATTTACACTTACATCCTTATACCATGAGCAGAATTTTGAGACATATGCTTAGAATCGGGACATAATCATTATTAAATCCTTATATTAATTACAAAAGAAATCTTAGCATTTCATGTACATAAACACCAAGAAAATTAAGAAGCTGAGAAAACTTAGTATATAATTTTGAAGGTCAATAAAATATGACATAGACCGCTGTTAAATAAAACTGAAATAACTCACAAAATAATGTAATTATAGTTAAGAAATTTTGAACATTTATTTAGAAAGGCCAATGAATAAAAATAAGGTAATAAAATTTATTTTCAATATTTTTTCATTCAATTCAATACATTTTTATGATACTGTTTCCCTGTAAGAGCACTATAATGCCCTGATATATATATTTATTCTAAATCCGTACCCATGCGGTAAGACATATCTTTATATAGATTATGCTTTGACACTCCTGCAGTCTAATTTTACCACGCAATAGATGTCACTGTCAGAGTGTAATTGACACGCTGGTATTGCTTTCCGTGAGCAATTGTGAACATTTGACTGATACTGGATAAAGGTGCAGATGTTTCGTGTTTAAACTGATATGGCGAGTCAAACGCAATTATCATAGATATTTACTCTTGTTGACGTTTGCAAAGAGCAGTTGTTCTTCTTTAAGGGAATGCAACACACTTATAAAAACATTTTATTCATCATATTTGAACACACATATAAAAGCATATTTAAGAAATTATTATTATATGTATTATATTACAGAAATTTCTATAGAAATATAATTATTATATTACAGAAATTGCTATATAAATAAAATTATTATATTACAGAAATTGTTATAAGTATTTATTTCAGAACTAAGAATTTATACATTTTTCTTAAATACTTCGATATTTTGCAATACTTTTATAGTTACTTGTGTTTTCAAATTGCCTTGTTTATATAAATAAAATAAATGGAGATAGGACTTTATAATCAGAAATGCTACACATTTTTTTTCACATTTAGTAATATTGACCGTTAATATACATTCTTTAATGGGAAACTTCATTGTTTCTCTAATGCTTCAAATTAAATCAATATTCGGAAACAATTTGAATTTGAGATGCTCTCAAATGAAAAATATCATTTTTTTTTTTTTTTTTGGATTTATTTGTCTGAGAGTAATCGTGGAAACAACGAAAAAATACGACTTGATTTTCATGTCGATACTAAATTTCAGAACAGGTTTCAAAACTTCAGGTAAGAACAACATTTTACCTCTGTTTTACTATTCCTTTTTCAAATGTGATTGGTTAGTCACTGTATTCTTTCCAATTAGATGGAAAAAACTCCAATTTATGGCACGAATTAGAGATTAATTTCGGTTTCGGGAGTAAAACAATTACTACAATCCGTCGTCATTTGCGCCCCAAAAATGAGTATGATTGACAATCATGATGTTTTCATAGCAGCCACAAAAACAGTATTAAATTTTCCGACTTCAGCCTCCGTTTAAGAGAGCTCGATTAGAAACTAAACCCGTAAAAATGGCGCATTATATCTCGCCTCACTCTTCCAGACAGTAAGTCGATATTCCTGCAATGTATATTCTTTTATTACCATAAATATAAAATTTTATTCTATTAATAGATAGTACGACTTCCATAATTTATAAATTTTAGAACCTGCTGTCAAAGAATTTAGCATGATTTCTACTTCATGATTGCGAGCCATGAATTTTGTTGTTGTTAAAAATATTTCAATCCATGAGAGTACTTGGAAGCAATCCAATAAGAAGTACAATGGCAAATGACTTTTTATTGAAAAATATTGAAGACTAGATGAAGCTGAGGAACGAAAAAAGGTTCATAATAGGAATAATTTTTGCTCCAAAGCAGATCATTTATTCAAGCATACACAACACAATACTAGCAATAGCAATCAAACAATTTTCAATAACATTTATTTTTCTTACTTCTGATTTACTCTGCAATCAAATCTTCACAGTATCTGAATTTAAATAAAAGAATTCAACATCTTTTGGAAGTCTTGGAAGATTCATTCATCCATTCTGCTAATTTCTCTACAAATGTCTCGGCAGAACCACTTAGAAATTTTCGAGAGAATCCCTTGATCAATTCACTTAGGGTTCCTACATTTTCGCCTTTATAACTGATTCTATCAGGTGTAATGCCACATGAAAAATTCAAGAATAATCCATATATTTTGCCCTAATCCAGATTTTGACAAGATTGCAGATTTATCTAGAACCTTCACTTTGTCCCAAAAGTCGCCAAATCTTTTGCTAATTCACCAAAATGGTTAAGCATTTTAGAAGGAAATCATTGCTTCAGCCTCCCTGGTATTCGAAGATATCTCTGTAAATATCTGTTCTCCATTAAAAGATTAACGTTGCAGAATAGTGTTATCACCAGTTCACAGCAATATAAACATATTGCCCATCCTTAAACATAAAAAGGAACGAAAAGAGAAATAATTTGGGTCTCTGTATTTACTTAAATAAATAATATATATATATATATATATATATATTGTACTTCCTTGATATACACCTTGAAAGAGTAAAGTATAGCTTGCCTCACAGTTATTCATTATTTACGACATCATTATCTAGAAGCACTTTCTATGAGCTGTGGTTTTAATAAGGGAAGAAATACGAATAGTACACATAGAATCGAAATATAAATTAACTAACAGCCTACAGAAATAGCTGAAAACTGCAAATACAACTATATAATCAAATATTGAAACATTAGGTCTCAAAAACAACTTCAAACGTTGCCAAACAAATGTATAATTTTCTATCCGTGTCTTGTCTTTAAACAAATAGTTAATTGATGTAATTTAAGTTAAATTAGTGTGTTAATAATGCAAGGTAAGTTCTAAAAAGCTGTATTAGAATAGAAGTATTAAGATTGGGGGATGGGATAGGAGTAAATAAAAAAAATATATAAAACTGTGCCCAAAAATAATTTCTCTTCTTTCTAAAATTCATGAGTATGACATTCTTCGCACGCAAAAAAATTCGTTGTCATATCTTTTCTAGCGAATATAATCTTTGTCGCCTATTTTCGAAGAAATTTCCCGGTAGCAAAATATAGTTTTATTGTTGTTTGGTTTCCGCCATATACTGAAGAAACCCGATCTTATTGACAGTAACAATTTAAACAAATAGATGACGACATCGTTTGGCAGCACCAATTAAAATTTTGATTTGTCAGCAGTTAAAAGCCCCTTTATTATTATCAGCATTTAAATCAAGTCACGTCCCATTGGCTGCGCTAAACAGATGGCAACATAATATGGAAATACTGACCCTCACCTTACCACCATCCTTTGTCATCAAAAATAAGTAAGTATAGTATCAGCCTCATTTTCTATGTCTTTCATTCATTTTTCTATTTATTTTTTGCTCGCCAATTATTACTTGTCTTAATGTGCTTTATCCTCGACTTAAACATCTAGTTTACTTCCTGTATAGAGCAGGAAAAAGTTTTCGATCCCTTCTCTGTTAAAGTATCATTTTCGTTTATCTTAATATATAATTTTTAGCTACTATTACTATTGTTTGCAATTCTGAGAAATGTTTTTTTTTTAAATAGAGAGTAAAATAAATGTTACGCAAAATAATGGTAATTTGTGTAGAGATTACATTCTTCAAATTTAAAGCAAAGAAATGTAATTGAAACGAGTGTGATTTTCATAAAAACAAGACATTCATAAACTGCTTACAAAAACTCTGAAAGAACAAAATGAATGGATAAGAATTTGAAAAATAGATCTTCAAAAATTGATAATGATTCAGATTTATTAAAAAAAAATCCCTATCACCACTATTAAGATGTGTTTATGAGAAATCGTCTGTGTTTGTCTTCAATTATTATCAATTTATCGTCTCAAGTATTATAAGAGTATTTTCCACAAATAACTATATCGAAAATATGCATATATCTTGCGTTTCGAAAATGCTTCATCACATATACTGCAGATGAGAAAAGAAGCATAATGTTCTAAATAAAAAAAATGGGTAATTGTTTGCATCACAGTGTGTTAAAATTTTGAATTTAATATGAATACAGATTACAAAAATTTGTGTCAACTGATTTTATTCCACACTTTGTTTGATGTATGTTTAGAAGTAATAAGTGTTTTATCAATTTACAGCTAAGCAAATATATATAAGGTAAGAGTACACCTACCAGACACAATTTTCGGTCAAGATACAGAATTTAAATTTTTGTTCTCATATTAAAACGCAGCCTTTAATCTTTAAATTTCTGTCTCGTTTAGAAGTCGACTTACAGCTGTTTTAATAATACTTGTTCAAGAATTTCTCTGAAAAGAAAGGCTCTGACTGTAACTATATTTTTCATTACTGCAAAACAGAATATCCCAAAATGGTATGGATAAATGAACCTGAAATTTCGTATATGTGATTTTGTAATACTCACACACTCACACATGCATGGATTATTTTTGAGATTTTATGTTTAGTAGATATGTCTATTTGTATTGCAATAAAGTGAACATTATAATGACTTTTACAGAAAACTCTAATGTTATGAACTCGAAATACAATAGCTTCCTACGTACGAATGTTTTATTATCTACATAAAAATATAATCCCTAGATAGAGTTATATTCTGTATTATTCAATTTACAAAAAGTCAATATACATAAATTTTCTTTTGGTTTACAAGGTTTGGCGAAAATCCTTAATTTTTTCTTATATTTAAATAAAATGCTCTTTTGATAGTAAAAATAAAAGGGAACAAAAGTTTTTCTTGGTAGTTTTTCTAATTTTAAAGCCCTTTAACGTAGAAAATATGCATTTGCAGGCAAAATTTACGATAATTCAAAACATTTAATCGAATATGTCTGTGCCATCGTCCCACTGGAAGCATTTAGCTTGGGGAAGAACTGTTTCCGACTGGAACTCCAAATTCTTGGCCTCACCGAAAGCTTTGTGGACTAAAAAGTTTTTTCCAATCTTTTATCAACGGCTAAAAGGTAAGAAATTTGCTACTGATTTTAAGTTATCCCAGATTATAACAAGACATGGAAATTTTAAGAGCTATTTATCTAGGTTTAACTTAATTGGTAATGATATTTGTTCATGTGGTCTGGACGCTGAAACCGCGGAACATGTCTTGTTGTATTGTAATCTATATTTTTGTAAAAGGGAAAATTTTAAAAAAGAGTTAAAACGCTTAGGTATTTCCTGGCCACCTATTTTGTCTTTGTTGGTCAATTGTTCTGAAAGCCTTAATGTCTTGAGAAAATTTGTTTACGGTATAGAATTTTAAAATTCATAGTTGCCTTCCTTTCTTTATATTTATATATTTCCTCCCTTCCTTTTATTTATATTTGTCTCTTTTGTATTACCCCCCCCCCTTAATTGTGTGTGTGTGTGTTTTAATTTTATTAATATTATTGTATAATGTTGTTACCACTTACATCTGTAAACCTCTTGTTATGCAATGTGGAGCATGAGGAGTTTTGCAAATAAATTTATTTAAAAAAAAAATATGTCCTGTTGCCTTAAATCGGTTTTGTTCTATTTGTTTATTACTTTATGTTTTATTTTTTTATAAATAATCTTATCAATTTTTTTAAGCTATCATAATATGTCTTTAAAACAATTTAAGCCTGATTTTAAGGTTCTGTTCTCATCTCTTCTGAAGAAAAAAATTACTTTAAAATTCACAATTCCAATATTTTAGTGTTGTTTAATATATTTAATATAATTCATAACAATTGGTTCATTTGAATTGCGGTTATTTGCGAAACGATGGAATTTAAAATCGTTGTTCTGTACAAAAATCCTTAAGAGTTTTAATTGCAAATTTCAAATATAATTTACATTTGCGCTTTAACTATAATACCAGTATACTAGCATCATTTGTTATGCAATTTCAGATATGTAACACACGAAATTAAACTGGTTATTATAATTATGTTGAAGTCTAAAGTTTAAATATTAAAGTTGGTATTCGCAAAATTAAGCTTTTACATATGTCTGGGAATATCGGAAAAGGTCCGTAAATGCACAGTTATAGTAATAGTAATATTAATACTTAAGCCGCATTTAATTCGGGATAGCTTAAACTATCATTTATAATGAAAATTAAAAGCATTTGTCTTATGTAAGCAAAACACATTTTATATTTATTTAAGAAAATAGTTATTTATATTAATTCGCAAATGATTAATTTTAAGTGAAACTTCATTTCAGATAAATAGATAATACAAAAACAAAGTAAAAATGAAATTTATATTTCTTTACAAATAAATTATTATCATGAAGTTTGTTTTATGTTTTATAATTTTTATTTCTCTCTCTATTTTTATTCAAGAAAATTGAAAGAATGTTTTATTGCCACATTACGTAGAAATAACTCGAAAGGTATTTGCGATAGAGCTCATAATTTTCAATCTAAATCAAGTGAGTAGAACGACACCTGATTTGGCACTTCCCATTTTAACCTCTACACTACATCAACGAAAGGACTTAGAGTCACAACAGATTTAACTAGTATCATTCCCGCTAAAAAGTGGGCCTTTAATGGATTACAGATGTCTTACAGATTTTATAAATGAAAATAAGTAAAAATCACATCGACATACTTTAGATGAAATCGAAATAATAATAACATGATATATAACAGAATAACACCATATCAGCTTAGAAATGCAAATATTAACATACTATGTTGATTCAGGAATCTAAACTATCAGAACCATCATATTATTATACTCTAATTGAGAAGACTTTCATCTTAAATATTTTTAAGCAAATAATTTAACAAATTATCATTCGGCATTAAGGTAACCAAAACATCTTAGACATGGTCGTAGTATCTTAATGATCATGATTGCGGACTCAGGACTAACGCTGTTTTAATCGAGTAGAGGATTCGATCTTGATACCATTAACAACCTACGTCGTAGCAGGTGTGATGCACGTTAAATCTGGTTCAGGTCCAAAGTCCTCCCATTGGTGGGGTGGGGAAGTTTAGAGAAAGAGATGCCCGCTTAAGGATTCATCACTTCACTTGACCGCGGCTCAAAATATCGAGGTTCATCGCTTAGTTTTAGTTTAGTTTTTTATTAACGTCGCACTAGAAGCAACACGAGGGCTATTGGCGACGGACCTCGTAATTTTGAACCACGGTCAAGTGACGAGGACGACACCTGAGCTGGCACCCCCCTCTCCTAACATCCACACCACGCCAACGGGAGGACTTTGGGCCCCGAACAGATTTAACGTGCATCAGCCCCGGCTACACGGCGGGTCTTTGGTGGCCAAGGATCGAACCCGCGACTGAACGAAAACCGCCAGCCGCTATCCATGACCTTGACCACTAGGCTACCGCGGCCCCAAGGTTCATCGCTATGAGCCTTCGTGTAATTTCCAGGGCGACCAATAGTTGTGTTTTTATATTCCTACTATTAGCTCACACTCTCTCTATATATATCTTATTCAAATTTTCAATCGCTAATAAAATAATTCTTATTCATCCGCTCAAGTTCAAAGACATTTTTTTAAACCTCGTAGTGGATGAAACTAGATGTTCATCCAATTTTTTCAAATATTAATTCATTTAATTAAATTTAATTGGTGAAAACGCAGTTTAGCCCAAACGCTTGGCCCCATGTCAAAAATTGTCGAATTTGGCGATTATTTTTTGGACGAACTTTAAGTCTGCGAAGTGGTCCAGGGTAGCGAAATTGGGCAAAATACCACCAAATAATTCCTGTCGCCAAGGGTGGTTGGGATTAACTTCATTCCTACCATTTAATTTACCGGATGAATTAAAAAACAACCCAATACTTCTACTAAGAAATTTGTCATGCTATGCAAAGTTGGTAGAGCATCTGCATTCCTTCGGATCGAATCTCCTCGTAGCATAAAATTTTTGTATTTGATTTTCAAATAATTAATTTTTGTTTTATATGGGAGAAAACAATTTCTCTTAAATAAGATATTTAGCAGGATTTAAATTTAGAAATATATACCATAAGTGACGAAGCGTGTAGATCGTTGAAAAAAATTTTCTTTTGCAACTTAATAATGTGATTCTGTCATATGTATATACATATTTATATTAACTGTAATTAGTTAATAAAAAGTAACTAAAATAAAAAATTTCTTTGTTGAATAAAGTAGGAATTAACTTTAATTTTTTTTTTATATTACTTGTTAATTGTAAATATACTTAAAGTTGCATAAAACTTGCATAAAGTCCACTTCCTTTATAACTTAAACATTTGCATGTACTTAAAAACTTAATGCAATTTTCAAAATATTGTGTTATGTTAATTATATTTAAAAAAAAATATGAGAATCAAATTTTGTTTAACCTTTATACTAATACTGAGAAGTTCCAGAAATTCCCTATATCCATTCGAAAAAATATACAATACTCTACAGGGAAAAAATCAATTTATAGTGATAAAATATCAGCACTATGCAAGAAATATATTTTTAGAATAGTATAGTTTTGAATCCGAAAAAAAAAAAAAAAAAAACATTTTGAAAAAATACGGATGTTTTCGTATGGCATGGCTTAAGAATTGACAATTTAAAAATTTATATTTTCTAGATTTGTACTCATAAAACTCTCTTAAGATTCTTCAAGAACTTATATATAATATTAAGAGATATTATAGTATCGAAGCATTTAAAAGCTTCAGCTTCAATAAATAACAATATTATGAAGTACTCTAATTCAAAAGATTGGTTTCCGAACAGCTTCAAACAAATTTAAAGTACAAAATTCTAGGATTCAAATTAGAAATTTACAAAACATATTAAAGTTCTTTTATTTTTCAAATTATACACTCGCATGACAACAGAATCGCTGATACAAATACTAAATCTTAAATAAAATAGGATTGTCATAAATTCCACCAATGGTTCATTCCAGAAATTTAAATATTTCTTAAAGATTGGTATTTCAATTCGGCTTACATAAAATAGAAAAGCTCTTTCTCTGAAAATAAATCATATTTTAATGTAAAATGCAGTTACTGGCTATATATAAACAATATTGTTATCATATTTTCTATAAAAACAAATACATTGGATATTTTTTTTTTCATATAAAAATAATTGAGAGTTCTATACGAAAGGTTTATTTTAGCTTTAGCAGTCTGATAGTATCATAGTATCATAACTTATAAAAATTGTGCTATCATGAATGATTAATTTAAACTACGTTATATTTATATATATATATATGTATATATATATATGTAATAAAATGACTATATCCATGAATAAAATTTTATTGTTTATTCCGTCGCCATCTAGTAGTAACACTTAAGACATGCAAGCTTCTGACGCACAAAAATAACATTAACTTTTAATGAAAAAAATTTATTAAAGTAAATATGTATGTTTCTTCTATAAAAATCAAATTATTAATCACATATTAAATCTATGCAAACGATAAAATATTAAAATTGACAATAATATTTTGTTCACGAGTATTAAATAAAAACAATATCAATTTTAACTACAAAAACTATTAAAGCAAATGATAGTTATAAAATAAATTTAAATGAGTACTAAGGTATTAAAATTAAAGCAAACGATAAAATATATTCAAGTAGACAACAATACACTGTTGAGACATGTAAATGAAAAAAAAAAAAAAACGTTATATTTTTAAACTAATAATATCTATGGAGGAATTTAACTGCTGTTTCTGGGTAAAATGGAAATTAATTATTTCTTTACATTATAATCTATTCCCAACAAAAATGTATACCTATTCATCATTGAATTAGGTATACGATGTCATTTTAGTGATATACGATGTCATTTATGTATACGAAAACATTTCTGAAAGAAAAATACAGTTTTATAATTATAAGCTGCCCCGTGAATATCTATGCAAAAAAGATACATAAAAAGAAGCTGAAAACCTTTTATTTTACTAAAATATAAAAATTAATTCTTCTTATTATTTTTCTTTTCTAAAAATGCTATTTTCGCAGAAATTGGGCAGAAAATGATATTGAGTGAGGCGAAAAAAATTCCACATGTGAATTATTTACCTCCTTTTTTCTGATTAATATGATAAATGTTAAAATGATAAAGCATATTTAATCACAGAAATGTAAAAAAAAAAGTAGTCAAGGTGCAAATTGTGAAGATTTTACTTACTTTTAAACCTAATTTTTTTCCATCGCAGTTAAGAAAATTTGCAGAAAATTATATGTACTTCCGGTAATCTTTTATTCTGGTTAATAAGATTAGAAAATTAAATTCTATTTTTTTCTATATATGTTTGTGATAGGATTAAAATAAATAAATTTAAAAGTATAAACATAAATTCCATTTTTTGGAGCGCATGAAATATTTCAGTATATTTATTTCTTAAATATAAGTATATATTTAGATAAGTAACGCAAAAAGATGAATTTATAAATGTGCAATGAATTTTATTAATTTTTCACTATAATTGTATAACTTCTCGTAATTAGTAAGAAATTATGATTTCTTAAATTCGATTAACTGAGCCGTTTTCTTTGAAAGTGGTGTAAATGTATTTTATTTTATATGGGGATATTTAAGGTTTTGCACATAAATAATTTGAAAAATATGGATACATGTTATTGCACTTGTTTTGTATTTTTTAAATATTAAATTGATTTAAATTTATAATGTAATCATTTCTTAAATGTGATTTACAAAAATTTATATTTTTAATGAGTTCAAAAGGACTTACACTACTTTCAAAGTCAGCAAAAAGTAAGAATATTACATTTACAAAATATTAATTACAGGATAGCAATTGTATCAAACCTATTTCCTTTTATGAATTTTTTTTAAATACTTCAACAATAAAAAAATTAAAAATAACTAAATAAAAAGGCTTTATTTCAACATTTTCAAACAGTGAATTTGTATTCTATAATAAACGAGGGAAAATAGGAATTCTGGGAAACTATAAAGATGTTTATGTTATTTACAATGTTGCCGCACATATAAAAATGCAGTAAAGAAATTATGTTGTACAGTTTTAAATTAAATAGTAGTATGTCTTGAGGAAAGTGGACTTTCACCATTTTCAATGTAATTATAATCATGACTTATTGGCGCATAGTTCCAAATTGCTCAATTCTTACTTTTCGACTCATTCTCCTCGCGTTTAAAATCTCGCTTAATTTTAAATAGCTAAATTTTCCTTTAAATTGGTTTCGGAACGGCATTTCTTTTTAATTCATTTTAATTCAATAGTTTAATTTTTCTTTTTATAACCTCTCAAAATCCCGCGGACAACAGATTTCTCGAATCGCTTTCGTCTTCGAACTGAAGTCCCGCCCCCTAATCTACTCCCCGCCTTCCGCTATATATGCTTCTTAGCTTACGACTGCAGCATCCAATGGCAGTGCGCGCTTTCGTAACTTTAATTTCCAACTCTGTTTCGGCAGTTCCTCACGCTGCCGAACGCCAAGGCGTTTGTTGCCTTGATCCTAATTATGACAGCTTTTTACAATTCTGATAAACTTTAACTAATTATGCTCTTTAATTATAAATTATGATGAGAGGGTAAGTTTTTAATTTTTAAAATAGGTATCTCTAATTTTAACCGTTACCGTTACCATAATCGTGACTTCATTAACTACGAAAATTCGTAATGCTAAAAATAATGAAAATTTTAACAGATTTATTTGGAAAATGTTTATAAATAAAAAGTTAATAGTAAGTTGTATTCATTTTTATCATTAACTATTTTTTTTTGTCAAAATGGACTTACACCTTTTTCAAAGAAAACGGCTCAATTATTTTTTAATCTGTTATTATTTACCTTTTATATTACACCTTGCTGAATACAATCGTTTGAACAATGTTGTTACTGTATTTTATACCTGCAAAAATTCATAAATTAATCTTTTATTATGTGTGTGTAAATGTATTTGAGAAAATAAATAAATTATTCTTATAAATAAGTAGTTAAATGTATCTGATGGGCACATTAAAAATAAAAAAGAAGAAGAAAATACTAATTGCTAAATATACCGTGTTTCAATATTTTCATACATCAAAACATCCAAAAGGGCATCTTCCAAAAAGACTAGAGTGTATTAAGAATATCTTCACTTGACTATATACCTTAATAGCGATGATGTCATCATCTTGTGACTTAAAGTTATTCGGGATTTTTTCTTCCCTAGAATTTTAGTAATTTTATTTGCATAAAATAACTCCTTGCAGGCTAAAATCAAACATGATTAAGTAAATTAGATGAAGATAAGAACTATAGTGAATTGAAAATTACGAATGAAATGATATATAAGTGAAATAGAATTGGAAGGAAATCGAAAGACGACTGATGAAAACGACAAGCTGATAGATGTTTGTAAATTGAATTATTGAAAAAAGCATTTTGAATGAAGTGGTTCTGATTAAAATTGTAGAAGTCGAATCTGCTACAATCAAGAAGTGCTTAGATCAGAATGAATAATTTGATAACTTAAGAATTTATTATTAGAATACAAACAAGGATTAACTGAGTTAAAATCATTTGATAGAGAGAGAACTTATGATTTGGAATAGTCTCTTTTGAACACTTATTCCACACATAAAAGGCCCAAAAAAACGTCATTGATCTGTTGACCTTCAGAAGTATGAATTGCAATTTTAGGAAGAAAGTTTACTTTTTCTCTTTTTGGGGTTGCCCTCCATCCCTCCTGGCGGCATTCTTAAATAAGATGTTCGACAAGAGTTTGCTACATTCACCCACAACATTCCACATTCCGACACACATTCACACACGAACATTTTCGCATAGACATGTCACACTCGGGAGTCACGCATGTTTACATTCACTTAAGCTAAGCACATAAAGCACTTTCTTAAGCTAAGCACATAAATTATACTTTTTACGATTTGAACACCACTGTGATCCTCCTCTGGATATGTTAAATTGAGTTCATAGGAACTTTAATTCTTTTCATAAATAAACTAATGAGCACACCAAATGAAAGTTTTCATTTGAGTCGTTGTTCTTAATTATAATTCTCAATTTTTATCTATGATCGGAGCATATTCTCCCATTATACAATCGTTCCATTTGTCCTATTTGCCTAATCATTACTGTGGTAATCCCAATATTATTAGTTTTAAATAAGTATCTAAAGTACGAGGAATTGTTTTGTATCACAAATGAAAAAATACCGTTATAGTCTGAATTTCGAAACACTAATAAGGCTCGGCATACCCACCATTTGTACTTTAGATAAGCGTTATTGTATGTATAAGTGTTTGTAATACTTCTGAAACTACTTACTACCAAAAATAAATAAAAGCTACCAAGAAGGAAATCATCGAAAAAGCTCAGCCCTCCTCTCTGCAAAATGAGCTAAGAATTAAGGAATTAAAAAGGGAAATTTGTTAGATTTCGAATTAGTGAAAGGAGCATCGTCAGGACAAATAAGATGCAAGCCTTATCAAACGGATAGATAAATATGAAATATGTTTGAAAGTCCCAGAAATAAATATATGTTGAGAACTGTAAAAACAGTTCCCCAGACTGCTTCGCTGGTATTTATTGACTAATTTTTTTTCCTTATTTTTTACATAACTTGAATAAATTTTTTTTATATATTTATTGTGTTTATACTTTTATGTTACAAATATAAATTGTCAAGTAAAATTATTCATAATTTTACTTATTTAATTTTCGTATAAATTCAGCAACATTTTAATCATTTCATAACGTTATTACAATTTCTATTTACATTACTTCGGTATTTTTAAGTAAAAAAATAATTTTGTAATATAAATAAAAATTATTTAAATAAAATTTGATTTGAAACTAATTTAGTACTATGATGTTGAGCTATTCGTAATTTTCTCTTCACTAACCTAGGGGATTTTAATTCAGATTGATTGCATAAATTATGCAATTTTTTTCCAACCAAAATGAAACATTATTATGATAATTAAAGGCAGGTAGAAATAAAGTGAAATGAGGTAGATATGATGGTATACAAGAAGAAGGAATTCTAGAGGATAGAGGCGAAGTGGGACTAGCGCTGAGCGTATGCCTTACAAACGGTGGACGATATCAAGCATTGTTGCGGGACATAACAGCCGCAAAGGATTCGAGAGATCAGGTTAACCTCAACTGGCAAGATTTTGGTAAGTGATTATTGGCTTAGTATTTGCTGAATGGGTAAATCAATCTAAAGATATAACAAGGAGAGCAAACATTCTTGAAACATTATATTACAAAACTGATAAATAAATAATTGTATGACATTTGACTAGTGTGTCCTTTTGTAGGTTATTGACTTTTAGAGTTAGTTGTATTGGACTCAGTTATGGCACAAGAGTCGGGTAGAAGTGCATCGTCACAATCTCATCTGATAACGATATAATTTTTCAAAATAAAAAAAAAAACTCCTTTAGAACTATCTCGTAATTGCGTATCTGGAAAATAAACACAATCATTCACGTTGGTATGGATAGGCATGATATCCCAATAATCATGGTCGTGCAGTTGCAGAAGGCAGCTTAAGTGGAATCGCGGGTACAAGTCTTATTGCCATTAAAGACACTCCATGTAGCCGGGATCGAGGCACGTTAAATCTATCGAGGCTCAAACTCCTCCCGTTTGTATGGTGTGGAAGTTCAGATGTCATGAGAGGTTCCAGTTCAGATGTCATCCTCGTCACTTGACAAAGAATCAAAATTACGAAGGTCGTTGCCAATATCCCTCGTGTTGCTTCTAGAGCGACGTTAGTAATACCGAGCCAAACCACGTCGTAATAGAAATCAATCAAACTGGAAGCTTCATTTTGGTATCTAAAAATTAAAAACAAGCCTCTATTGTATGTCGGCAAAGCAACAATTTGTACAAAAATCTTTTCTTACGTTGTTTCAGATTTCCAAGTATTAATGATTCCTATATTAAAAAACATTGAAACCTTATGAAAACTATTTTCTTGAAAAAATCTATACATTAAAGTAAATGTGTGTTTCAGAATACTACAAAATGACCTTATAAAGTATTCTAATTATTAACTAAGGTAGAGGTCATCAAACTGGATTCCGCGAAACCCAAGGGTTCCCTGAACCTTTGACAGGTGTTCAGAAAGTGATTATTATTTGCTTAATGAAAGCGCCAAAATTTTAATAAAGTTTTAATTTTTATAAAAGACCGAATTCTTAAAGGCAGTTTGCTTGTGCAATTAATTATCTTTTAATATTTTATGGATAAAATAAAATCTTAAATTTCATAAAAGTCACGTGGTTCAAACATTTTAATTGAGGCACATTATATCTCATATTTGTCTCCATTCTTTGGCTCAATCGCTATATTTCAGATTGAATTTTCGACCAACACTCAGATGAAACTAAAATTCAGTCAAGTTGAAGTGATGTATTCTTGGAATGACATTAGAAAAGAATATCGGGAATTGACAAAAGAGCTGTTAAACATCTAAAGTCATTTGTTTTAACCTATGTATGCGCAAAATCTTTCTCTTTGTATATTGTAACAAAAACCAAATATAGAAACAGATTGGATGCTAAAGAGGCAAATAGGTTGCAGATATCTACAATTATTCCAGATGTAAAAATACATTGCAATAAAAATCAATCTTAATCAAGTAATTAAAAGTATTATTTTTATTAATTTGTTATGATTTAAATTTATAAAATATTATTAATATTGTTCATTCTTCATAGAATGTATTTTAGAAAACCAAAAACGCCAATAGCTACCTTTCTATTCATTATCTTATTAAGATGTTTATATTGTGGTAAAATAAAAATGCAATAATAATATTGTAAATTTCGGTAGAATAAAGATTTAATACCCTATTTTTTCTGCTTTTGGATCAAAGGGTTTCTTCAAGAAAACGGTAAGATCAAAGGGTTCTCTAAAGAGTAAAAGGTTCAATACTTCTGAACTAAGGTATGATGAAAAATGTACAAGAATGGTTATAATCAAATATTCGGTACCAGGGTAAATCTTATGGCTAATTTTCTTGAAATGGGATTTTCCCCCATTACGAACAAGATATTTTAAAACGTGGTTAATGTTACCTATTCATATTATATTGTATAAATAGAAAAAAATGTCTTTAACTGACTTTTTTTAAAAAATATATTTTTTCAGGAGTAGGTAGATATTAAAATACGAAAGCTTTTTAAGCCAAATTTAAATGGGCCTTTAAAATTGAAAACTGAGTTAAAAATGTTACATAATTTTAACCCAATTTTTTATTAAACATTTATTTGAATTATGAAACAGAAGTTATATAATCCAAATGAAAGATGTGTTTTTGGTTTGTGCGACCAAATCAATATACCATAAATAATGTAAAAGCAAATTGCGGTCATTACGCAATAGCTCCCAAATTACTATAGTTTTTATGAATGCTTCAAATAGCGGAATGAGATTACGATTTAAAAAAACTATAGTAAAGAAAATACACCATTTCAGCGAAATTTTAAAAATGTTTAAAACTCGGAGAAATCGAAAAATAGTTTCGAATTTTTGTGTTTTACAGTTATATTAGATCCTGAGCAAAATAAGTTCTTTTTAAGTTTAGACTACGATATGAAATTGAAATATATAGACTTTAATTTTATAGTTTCATATGTTACAAAGTATATGATATATAGTTTATAGTATAGTTTACATTACATATTTATATATTATATAGATTATAGTATATTACTTAAGCCAAATATATCTTATAGTTTTCTAGATATATGTTACATCTATAGATTTTTATTTTTGTAGTGCTTATAAATAAAAGTAGTAACATAAATTCTGCAGTAAGATTTTATTACTAAGAAACAAAGCAATACTGATGCTCAGATTTCTAGTAAAGTTTGAATGTATATAAGAATATATATAATAAATAACTTTATATAATGACCTATTGATTATTTTTGTTTATTACAATGTCTCCGATTTTATTTTATTTTTTTATTTTTAAGAACTTTCTTTTTAAAATAATGGAAATTATTTCACATACGCTGATTGAAATATCCCACATTTATAACTAGAATAACTAAAACATTTTTCAAAAATTTTTTATCGAATTAATTTATGTAATAAAATTTAAAGGTAGATAAAAATATCTAAGCCAATAACAACCATCAAATGAAAATTTACATTGTCTAAGATGCATGTATTGAAATTTTTCAATTTTTAACGACTTTCGGCATTTTTATGACAATTAATATTGTTTAAATCCAAAACTTCACATATTTCTAGATTTTAAATTTTACTGGGAAATAATTGAAACGTTATTTTATTATGTAATTTCTGACCCTAATTAATTTAGATTCTCATTTGAATTTTCGTAGTCAAATTAAGTTACCCATTGGGAACAGATAAATGTATTCCCCCTTTTTTTATGTTTGCCTTAAAACAGGACGTCCATTAAAGAGAAAAAAAAATTTGATATAAAAATGACTTGCAATTCAATAGATGACGGGCATTCTAAATAAAAATCAATACCCTATGGAATATAGCTATCTGCAAGTTGTTCCTTTAGAAGTGCAAAGAAAAAAAAATCAATAAATTGAGTACAATTTTATGGGTACTTCATTTTATTCTTATAAGGTATTAATGATTGAGAAATATTTATCTTAGTTTATTTATGGAACTCAGATGACTTTAACTAGGAAAAATGTGTTTGTTTTATGCCAAACTAAAACAATTCTCACTCTTTAAGATTAAGACCAACGGAGGTTATATTTTAACCGAGAGGTATTTATATACCAGTTTATGAAAACTTAACAGCATTTGAGAATATGAATAATTATGTACGAGCAATTAGTAATCAATAAATATATATCGATTAGTAAGTCGTGTATTTAACTTTTGGTATGTTTTTCACATAAATTACTATTTTTAAAAAAAGAGAGTGCGTATAAATATTTCATTCTATGCACTGAACATATTTATAATTTCAAAAAATAATATTTGCATGAAACTTCAAAATATTTCAGTCTTAATTATTAAAACTTTCTTAATTTTATTCAAATATTGCGTAAAACTAAACATATGTTGTTTGTCATAAAAAATTTATTCACTGAATGGAAATTAACCTCATTTCATAATGTAGAAAGCATCAATACTGTAATTAAAATAATCTTTGAGAAGCATGTTTACTACAATTCTAAAATAACTATGTTGTAATCAAAACACAAATATAGAGATTTTCGCTCAATTTTAGAATTTAATTTTTGGATGCTCTGTTTATCAAAATTTTATATATAATAGATCTACAAAATTAACATTATATTCAAATTCAACAAATGTCAGAATCGAAAATTGTAAATTTTGTAGTATTTCAGTGTTTGGGATCCTTAATATTTTTATTATTATCTATTAGGTTTTTATCACACCTTGC
>BMAW01110146.1:1967324-2052601 GCA_019974015.1 Nephila pilipes | reverse complement strand
GCGTAACATTTGTTTAATTGATATCTTCAAGACACAATTATAAAACATGCATATGCATACTTTTTTCGTAGTAATCAGTGAAAGGATAATTTTATGCAAAATAAAAATAAAAAGCAAATGCATTTAAGTAGATACAGAAACTCAAGAATTGAAAAAAACAGACCTTAAAGGGTTTTTTTTAAAAAAAAAAATTGCGAAAAAATATATAGTTTAAAAGTAACAAATATAACTGATAGAAATTTATTTGCATTTCACCATTTCGTTTAGTTATATGTATTAGAGATAAAAAAAATCAGAATTTTTCTTTTATTTTTTCTTTAATTGAAAAGAAAGGAAAATTTACATGTTAGTATTTGATTTGACTTAAACCAGTATCATGAAAAAAAATTCATTATTCTTTAGAAAAAGAATGAGACAAATCAAGAAAAAAAATTCTGATAATAATGAAATAACTAAAAAAAAATATTAAGCCTTCTTTCTGTTTCTGTTAAAGATCAGGGAAAAAATTTGCATAATTTTTTCAAATAAAAAGAAATGTTTCATTATTAATATTGTTTCCAGACTATACTATGCGACATAAAAGAATACATTTTAGCTTACAACACATTTTGATTTGAATCGATTCGTTTTTATGTGTTATACGTTCTATTTTTCCTCAATTAAATTAAAATTTCATCTATTAATGTAGAATTTCTAAAGACTTTCCTTTGATATACCTTTAACCATGACATTTACCCACATAGATCACAATTAAAACAGTACCTTACAATTAATGCGATTATAAAAGGTGCTTTTGACTTTGTTTCTTTCTATGGATTATACCTTACAACTGTAATTACTACATTTCGAAATTTAGCAAGAAAAAAAGTCTTTGTAAACAGATTATATATATATATACTCATCAAATTAATAAATACACTTATTGAAAATAATATCACAATTCACTAAAAGACAATAAAGTTAAAGTATATATTAAGCAGTATATAAAATGAATTCGAGTTATGCCTATTAAATAACGAGACTGACGCTGTTACAGAAAAAGTACACATGACCCAAACGCCAGAGACCGACAGCTGTTTAGCATGAAGCATTCTCTTTTGAATGCAGTGTTTTTCATTTCTCTTAACAAATCTGTATAGTCGTAGCCTTCCCTCGCTTAAGAGTTGTTTTTTTTATTTAATTGGTGGAATGATAAGTATTTCAAGAGCAAAGAATTGTGAAATTTCACATGAAACTTGGAAAGACAACTACTGAAACATAATTACGGCAATAAATGCTTATTACGTGTACATGTTTTTGAGAGGTTTAAGAGTTTTCAAGGCGACCGAAAAGACGATAATTTATGCCCAAGTTGACCTTCTGTGTCAAAACCGGATGAAAATATTGAAAAATCGGTAATCTGGTACGATATAACTATCGATTAAGTATTTTCTGATTGCTGAGACTTTAGGAATTGACAAAGAATCCGTAGGGTAAATTTTACATAACAATTTTAATATGCAAAAAGTGTTTGACAAATAGATCACTAAAATTCTCTCGTCTGAACAACAAGAATCTCACAAAAATGTTTGTTTGTATTGACAATTTGAATATCACTGAAAATGACCCAAACTTATTGAAAAAGATACGAGTAAATTCAGAAAGCAAGGAACGTTTCCTTCTGACGTCTTTAGGCACGCGCCGATCACGTATATTTTGGTGTCTACGTGCTCGACATCTCAGTCGGCGTCCAGCCATCACAACAGGAACATTTCCACACTGCCCGTTTTTTCGATATTCAAATTTAAAATGTGCGCTGCAATTGAAAATCCCGTCAGTTGTGAGGTGCGGTCTGTGACACGGAAATTCTGCGCAACCGTAGGAGAGCAGTTCAAAACAAGGGCCGAGGAAAGTTGACGTCAAAAAGTTTGTTTCTGCACGACAATGCCAGACCTCACGAGGCATTCAAAAACTCCTTAATTCATTCAAATGGGAGGTTTTCCCTCATCCACCCTATAGTCCCGATCTTGCACCTAGGAATTTTCACTTGTTTCTTAGAATGAAGAACTGGGTAACAACACTGCGCTTTCACGACGACAATTAGCTGCGGAGTGCGCGTCACTGATTGACTGAGATCGCAGGCGGCAGAATTCTATGACGAAGGAATTTCAAAACTTGTCCACCGCTATGATAAGGGCCTCAATTTGTATGGTGACTATGTAGAAAAGTAGAATTTTAGCCGCTCTTTCTGATGTATATAATAATTTTTTTTTCTTGTACTTAGTTTCTTTTTAATTCCAAAACGTTCCTTACTTTCTGAATAGCCCTCATAATAACGTGTGATGAAGCGTGGGTTTTTACAATCCATGCCTTGGAAGAGCCCATCTTCATCGTGAGCCAAAAACGCTCGAATGAACAAATCAAAATTCAAATCAATGTTGATTTATGAATGATATTCATGGGATTGTGTACCTTCACTGGCAAGTAAAATGCAAAGTAAAATGTTTTATAGTGTCGATCTCTTTATTTAATGACCATAATTCATGTAGTATAATATGTAAATAAATATAGCAAAAAAATTAACGTAAAATTAAAACTTGTAAGAAATATTATTGCTGAATTAATATAAACTTCGTATAATTACAAACATTGATTTCTTTATACTGCTACAAGGAGAATATTTAAAAATACAAGAATGCTAATAAACATGTAAATTAACATTTAAAATACCTAATTATAGCAACTTAAAATATATGTAATACATAAAAAATAAAAAATGTATTTTAAAATTTTACTATTATTACAATAATATAAACAGGCTAAAGCACAACTAAGCCTACAAGGTGTAAATGAAGAAAAAGGTACAAATTAGATAAAAAATAAAGTTAAAAATGAAGGTGAAGTAATTCAAAATGTTGCCTCAGCCATTTAGACGGAGAAATGCATGTTTATACTAATATTACATTGATTCAACTATCACACTTTAGAACTCTTAACAATAAAATGGTACAAAACCAAATTCAAACAAAGTTCCTAATCCGAAAATCAATTCAATCGAAAGTATAAAATCAGAAATCATAATTATTTTTAGTAATTAAAGTAATCCATCATGAATGAACTCTTCATATTCATACAATTTGTGAAATACATATAACTTACATAAAGTTATAAAACTTTTTTATACCTAAAGGAGCTGTGAACTTCTTAAGCAACTAATTCAATATGATGTAATAATGCTTTTCACAACGAACTTCATTTGATTGGTTGTTTGATTTTATGAAACAAAAATCATATTTACTTTATATTTTCTATCGCTATTAATTTTTAAAATTTTGAATTTATCTTTGTATCAAAAAAATAACTGTAAAATATATATTCTAAAAATTTAAAAGTAATTCCTAAACATTCTTATAAATAAACTTGAATCACAAAAAATATCTATAAAAAATTGATCTATATAAATGTATCTGTGTATATGATAAATAGAGAGAATGAGAGAGAAAAGTAAGTTTTAATAATTCTAAGATATAACCGAAGTATCAAAATAAAAGGGGTGGTACATATTGATTTATCATTATCTACATATATTGTAAATAAATCTATTAATGACGTTTTGTTGGATTCAGGAAACCGAAGATTGAAGTCACCCTCAGTACGAAAAAGATAGATGCTGAGTTCTAGAATGATGGCCTTCGGAAGATCAAGAAAAAATGTGATGAATGTATAATTCTGGAGGACGACTATGTAGAGAAGTCTTAAGAATAATATTTAAAAATTAAGTTCCTATCTGGACTATTTTAATAATAATTAAAATTTTACGACACCCAGGGAAAATAATTAAAACTTTACGATGCTACAGTTTTCACTCTTCAATCCACGGCATCTTAAAACCATATAAATTAGCATTAAAAACTAGCTGTCCTTTACAACAATATATACATAAGATTAACATTATGTAATATGCAGTATATATACAAACATTATATAAAGTGCAGCATAAGTTTTATCCGGATTTCTTGGTTATTACTCAGTAGTAATGAAAACTATACCAACCCCCGAATTTAAAGTCATTTCGTAAGTTTAGTCTGTTCTATCGATTTTGCTGCTTCCGGCAATCACACGTCATTTTCCGATGTTAATTCATGCAAAAGAGATTAATAAATAAAGAGAATTACCTCTTTTAGTTTCTTATAAAAAAATTTCCTGCAAAATTTAATACACATTTGGGTGCCACATAATTAACTTAATTAAAGATCTTGAAAAAAATTACTAAAATTGTAATAAAATGAAAATAAAACTATTTGGAAACATTTTGCAATTTTTATTAAGGTCTTAGGAGGATAAAATAATTCCATATTAAAAAACCCAATATCTAGCTAATGAAAATTTTCCTTAGCATCCATGATCATAACTTATAATTAAACTTGTGGAGTTTTTCTTTTATTATACGTGGGAGTATCGTAAAGCTTTAATTTTTACTGAGAAATAATCGAGGTATGTGGAAAAAAAATTCCACATATTTACTGATTACTATGTACATAATGTTGTAAACGACAGCTATTCATATTTATTAGTTTGTTTTCAGGTTGCCTTAGATGGCAGTATGGAAAAGGTCTTTTGAGTGTTTTACAATGACAACCTTCGAGAGATCAAGAAACACTGAGAATAATATCTGGATGGTGACTACGTAAAAACGTTTTTAGAATGATAAATAAAAAATAAGTTTTTGTATCGATTATCTTAAGAAAAATTAAAACCTTCACTGCCATCTTTTTTCTCCTTCCTTGATAGTGATGAAGTTTTACTTTTTGAGTATTTGATATCTATGTTTAATCACTTCTTTCATTGAAGATTGTTTTACTCCTATACTCTCCTGATTGAATTTCCATTTCTTTGAGTTTTTTGCAAATAATGGTTCACATTATTTTTATTACTTTTTGTTTTATTGCTAATTTTTTTTTTCAATTCTGGTGAATAATAACTTTTTATTCTTCTATTTTTAGCTATTGTATACTTTTATACTTTAAATGTTTCCAATTCACCCTACAAAGCCCCAAAGAAGGAAGTTCAGTACCGTCAAACTATGTCAACCCCGCATATTCAGTCCTCATCTCGAAATTGCTTTTTAACACACTGAACTCTATTCTTTTCGTTTAATTTATTTTTCTGTTTTGTACCCCATCATGTTTTTTTTAATGTTTTATTAACAAATGATGTATATATATATATATATATATACATATACAGCAAAGAGAGAGAGCAAAAATAAAAATCAATACAAAAACAATTAAACTAGAATTACCTTTATTATACCTCTGGTACTTCAGTTAAAACTATTGACTCCCGATAATCTGGTACGGCCGTGGTCCCGAATATGTCGAACTAAAGAATGCTTACTGTGTGTCAAATTTACAAACTTTTTCATAGGTAAATATAGAATATAATTATAAATGCGAAAGTTGCAGTTATTTTAATGCGTACTCGTAAATTTAATCTCCTTTATTCTAGACATTTTTATTGATTATATATTTATTTCAACCATTTCATCAGTTCGATACTTAATTGGATATAAACCTTTCAGAATAAATATACTTTTGTAAATGAATTGTATTTTCAAAAAATGGTTTAAAAAATAAAATCATGTTTTAAGCATTAATATTTTATTTATGTAATATCTTAATACATATGCAGTAACTGTGTCATTTTATAAATTTCAAATAATTAAGTATTGCTAAATGTATCAATTTGTGAATAAGATAACTGCATCTGAATGCTTTAAAAGTGTAATGGATTAATAATAAAAAAGAAGAAATTGAAACGACATTTATTTATTTGTGTAACGCAACATTTTAAATGAATAGATGGAAAGGGTATAATGAAATAAAGATAGAAATTCATTTCAGTACCAAACAAAATCTAAAATATGATTTCCACTTTTGAATTTCAAACTTATAGCTATAAATCAATAATTTTAAGATTTCAGAAAGGAATAGAATAAAAAAAATCATTGTTTTTAATAAACAAGTACAAATATAAAACATTTTTTTTTTGTATGAACCAAAGTAAAATTAGACTTTTAATTACATCTGTAATGTCTTCAATCAAGAATTAGATAAGGATATCCTCGTGATCATAGTCGTGATCTCATTGCCAGTGTTGTTTCTGTCCAGTTGTAGGTTTGAGTCCTGATTTCTAAGACAGACTTGTCGTGTTACGGAGCTGATGCAAGTTAAATCTGCTGAGAATAAAAGTCTCATGTTGGATATAGCTGATGTTAAGAGAGTGTTTAGCCTGCTCAGCCCTTTGTCATTTGACTGAAGCACAAAATAACGATGTTCATTGTCAATGGCCCTCCAGTAGCTTCTAACTAGTTTTTACAATCCCCAGTGTTTAATGGCCACCTGTAGAAGGCGCCTTGTAAAGGGAGAGTGAAAAATGTCGCTCACACAGCCATCTCAGTGTCTGAGTCATTGTTTATGCGAACGAGTTGGCACTCGAGAGTAAGGATTAAGAGGTGATTAGGTACGCTAATTGCAAATGTGTAGGTCACCAAGATACGCTAAATGGTTTTAAAGAATAAAAAGAACTGTTGTTCTTTGTTAAAAAGTTATAAATCTGTTCTTATCTGAAATTTAAAAATAATTGAAATGAGTAAAAGTAAGCTAAGTTAAGAAAAGTAAATAACTCTCAAAATGTTATTATTAAAAGCTTATTATTAAAAAAAATGTAAAGAAAGTGTGTTTCTACAAATCGGATGTGAAATGAAAAAGTTTGTAAGTATATGTAAAAAAGTATTAAATTAGTAAAAGTTTTTTTTCAATGCTATGACGCTAATAAATCTTTGATCAAGAAAAAGAAATTTTGGAAAGAAATCATACAAATAAAACAAAATATAAAGCAGTTCTCATCTAAACTTACTCAAAATCTCTAATTTCCACAATTATTATTAGTTGTAAAGAGCTTTTAAACGTGTCCTGTATTTTTAGCATTCATTAAACAATACAATTAAAAATATAGTTCTAATCATTGTTGATATTCACTTTTTTTAGTTAAGTGTTAAAAATGTTTCATTTATTTAATCTGGTTTAGTGGAAGTAAATATAAGATTTTGCCATTTCTACTATTAAAGTAGCAAAAAAAAATTCGAAAAAATTTATTTGATTTGGTTCCCCTCTTCCCCATTCTCAAGTTTCCCGAAATTCAACTTGTGTTGAATATATTGCTTCGCATATAATAACAAATTCAAAGAACAAATTCAAAGTGTAACATTTTTTTTAGAAAAAAATGCATTTGAGTCCTATGCCGTAACATTAAACAAGTTTTTATGACATATTTGAGTACCTTCTTTCCTATATGCTTGATTGTTCTCTTTTGTATGTTTGTTTTAGCTAATCAAATACTTTCTGCGCAGTATTTTTTTTTTTTTTTTTTTTTTTTTTGCTTACATGCAGGGCGAAAGAGAAGGTTCTTTTTTTTTTATCTCTTCGAAAACAAATAATTAAATGAAATGGTTACTTTTTTCAGTTACAATTGTTATGTGTATGTTAAAGTACATCTTAAATTGTTCTCTACTGTATGACAAAACAGCTCGAAATTGGAAAAAAAAAATATTTGAAGATTTTTTTAAATCTCTATCTTCTATACGTGCTCCGAACTACTTTACCAAGATAATGTTATTTTTTAAGATAATGCTTTTATTTTATCGCAAGCGACAATTTCTTTAAAACTTTTTTTGAATTGATAAGCGATCTACAAATTTCCATAACAGCATTTAGTTGTTTCATCCACATATATTGATAAATTATTTTCTGCACTGAAATCTTGTTACAACTTTGAATGTATGAAAGAGAAATAGGTGGTAGATTTCACAAATATTCTGCGTACAGTTACCAAAGCCTTAATTAAACCTTTCATGACCGGTGACCAATAGAGAAGGCTGCTTCATCGTCTATATGGAAAATGTAATTAAACAACTTTAAACGCATATCTTATGTCGAAAAGGTAAATATCTTTATCTTCTGTAAGTAGGATTCGCACTCTATTTGTGTTTAATATAAAGGTCTTTTTTTCTGTAAATTGTTTCATCTGCATTTTTTCCCCTTCTACGTTTAATGTTTCTATCTACCAGGCATTCTGATTTCTAAAAAGTAATATTAATCCTATGGGATCTCTAATTTTCTCCTCCTATTTTACCCATATGAATGTAATAAAAATTCACCGAGGAAACAAAACATAATGAAGGTTTCTACAGAATTACATTTGCTCACCAATATTTGAATGTACTTTTCGAAAACCGAAAAATATCCTAACAAATCTTTAAAATAAACGAACAAATATTTTTAATTTTCTGAGGGAAAATATAATTCTGTCAAAATATTCGACTGATTTTTTTTGATGTAATTTAATGCATTGTAATATATAAAATAGTTTAAGTTTGAGGAGGAAAATTCCATAGGAGTAACATTACTTTCATGAAATGAGAATGGCTGGAGCCTTAACCTGGATTTTCGATAACCCGAACCAGCCCTGATTAAAATGAATTCGACTTAATGAGATTTTACTGTAGATAGTAATTTTCCTATCTTTTTCTTCTGATAAAAAGTAAGCCATTATGTACTTTGGACAAATATTGTATTTCTGAAGTTGCGAAGTATCGCATTGGACAAATATTGCATTTCTGAAGTTGCGAAGTATCGCATTGAAGACAAACCTCCCAATTTACTTCTGCGTGTTCAAGTAACATGTGAAAAAGTACTTAACTCCGCAAAAAGATTAATTTGGAATATATTGCAAGAGATAAATATGTAATTTAGTCTTCATTTCCCCTTTCATTTTATCGCAAAGATGATTTGCAATGTTTTGCCTTTCAACTAACTTTTGTGGGCTACTTAATTACGTCATTTGATTTTTCAACCTCGTCTAGTGAAAGAATCATGGCTTATGTGTATATCAAAGTTGCTAAACATAGAAGTATAGTGAATAGAAGATAAAGAGTTTGGAGGATCGAAATAGAAAAAGGAAATTGAAAGACATAAGATGACTGTGCACACGGTATTAATACAAGAAGTTGTTCATCTCAGAATTGATATAGATGACATCCAGTTTACAAGTGTTGTTTTCTGAATCGGAGTTTGTTTTCTTTATACGGAAAAAAATAAAATCCTCTTGATTATCTTAATTCAGAGCCTTAGAAGTAAAGAAAAGGTAATTTAAATTGAATTTTGAAAGAATTCATACAGATCGGTACAATTCAGTGTACGATATCAATATCTTGAAAATCACTCGTTGCTAGGTCAATTAGAGCTTTGTGTTCAGATGATCAAATATATCTAATTTAAACGGCTCCAGAAGATATTGAGGTAAAGGAGCACTGTAAGAGCTGGCATTGTCATGAATGAAAGCAGCTCTAGGAGTCATCACTAATCTTCTTTTGTTTAGAATGGCTCTTCACAATCGTCGAAAAGTCAGAATATAAACATCTGCATTGATAGAAGTCCCACGTTAAATAAACTCAAAAGGCAATAAACTTTTGGTTCCCCAAAACCCGTGGACATAACCTTTCTACTGTTGCAGGTTTGGTTTAACTGATTTGCATTCTCGTCTCCCTTTATCGTGAGCATCGGTTCACTCGTCCGTAAATTGTCTACATCATTTACACGCTACTCCATCATTCATAAAATGTTCACCTTATACTCGGCTCATTTTTTAGTGAGTTCGGCTGTGTTATTTCCCTTCAAATGAAGAAAGCGAATAATACTACGCAACTCCCACTCGTGGCGGGAGAATCAATTTTACATTTATGTTTACTTGCCGACAACTCATCTTGAAATGGCGTGATGGCGTCGGTTACAGCAGAGGTTATAGTTAGAGAAATGCGCAGCCCCCCACCTCTTATTCCCACCTACTATCACTTGTCTGGTTCTTCAGCAGCTCCATCGGAGGTTTAAAGAAAAACGATTCTCGGACAATTGTGAGAAATCAAATATTTTTTTTGTTCAACACACACGTATCCATGGCACCATTGTCTGATGACAGCATCCCGTAGCTCATAAAGATAGGAACATGTGGTGATCCCTCAGACCATTGGGATCTGTTGCTTGTGGCAGCAGCTTTCAGCAATCGATTTTAATGTATACTTTTGCCACTGTCACAAAAAGCTACAGGAATATGTTTAGAATAAAAAACATACATTAGTAAAATATTTTGTGTAAAATAAACAATTTACATTCCACACAATGTTATTCTTGCTTCCATTTTTTCACAAAACAAAAAAAAAATGTATCATATCTCACGTTTACACATTTTACCGCTCAGCCTTGTTGTATTGTTCACTCAACCATAGGGCCGCAGTAGCTTAGTCGTCATGATCGCGAACTCTTGGACGATGTCGTTGTTTCTGTCGAATTATTGGTTCTGTAGCCTCCCAGTTGATACTACGCTGTAAGAGTTAGGTAAAGGATTTGATGTGATATCCGATTGATATAGAGACTGTCTATTTCAAAAGAGTTTGACATCAGTAAAATTAAAATTACAATATTAACGCTTAATCATTTTAATCATTAATTCTAATTAGTTTTTTCCCCAAAACGCAGGAATTTATTGATATAAAAATTAAAACTATTACCAATCCATTAAAACAAAAAAGTTACAGTTTTGCAAAAATAATTTTAATAATCCTTTTCAAAAAGTAATATTTACAATTGTTATAAATATATGAATTACAGTTATTTAATACTTACATTTTAATACGCTTCACCTCCATGCTACTAAAGCTCCGCCACGCGGTGGAGCTGATACAAGTAAAATCCGTTGAGGATCCTAGTCCTTTCATTGGTGTTGCGTGGATGTTTGAAGAGAGGGGGCAACTAAGCGATCTCGTCACTTGATCGAAGCTCAAAATTAGCACACCCGTTACCTCGCTTTGCCTGTACAGGCGACAACCAATTATTCTATCCCATAGATTTAACATTTATGGAAAAATTCTGTTTTTATCTTCAATACACAGTCATTTTCAAAATGCTCGATCATCGTTGATCTTCCCCATTGCCACTTTGAGGCTCAAAGGTATGCTATTTAGGTTTTTCAACCAGTGGTAGTTGTTGTTTTTTTGGTTGCTTTTCTAGCTATTACTGCAATTTATATACTTCCTCTCCCATTGGTATTGAGTTTCGTTTTCAACAGTTTCCATTTGGAGTTATCAGCTGTCTCTATTTCAGCGGCGAGACTCGTTGATACGTGAGCCACAGCCAGATATCACTACTTGTGGTTATATACCGTTATATAGTTAGACTCACAGAGGTCACTTTCTGCACCTGGGTCATATGCAATTAGCAGTCTTAGGTTGTGCTCCATCTAGTGTTCAAATACAGTCACCAATTTGCGTTAGATGTTTTGATCCCGTGGAGTGGGAGGACTGTGTTAATCTTGGAGTGCCCACGGCGTTTCAAACCCACCACCGGATATTCCAAAGAAAAGTTGCCTGTTTTTTTTTTTTTTTTTTTTGACTGCGCTCTTACCAACAAGTATAAAAGACATTTCGGCTAGCTAGTTATTATGACGTTTTAACTTATAGCGTAGTTGTTGAAGAGAGTCGCCGAAGTTGGTTATCTTCTTTCCAATCATTAATAATAAAGATTTTAAACTTTTCTTACATAAATATCCGGTGTACGTAAATGCATTGCATTTGATTGTAAATATAAATATATAAAGCGAAATACTTTGGCTTTTCTAAAAAAAAAATAAAGATAATAAAATTTCAAATAATATAAATGATAAAAAGGATCTTTTTTTTTCCCTTTTTGTTTCATAAAGTAACCTAATGGGGCTGTTCATTAACATACATTAGGCCACGATATAAGTCAGCAGAATTTAGGTTTGAGTCTCGTTCTTGCTAAAATATCGAATGGAACTTAAAGCCTAGTTCAAAGGGTCTGAGAGTAAATGTTGTGATGTACCAATGAGATACGTTTTTCTTCATATAGGGGCATTAACTAAGTTTGGAAGAGATGTAGTATACGCCTGAGATGGTGCTATTTTGTTTCTTTTCTTTTTTTGCGGTAAGAGGAGAAATTTCTCCATAAATGTTGATAGAAGTAATGCTATGCTAAAGAAACACTGTGTCATCATTAAATTATAAAAAATACCAAATCTGGCAAAAAAAATCCGCACGTTGTCCAGGCGTATATTGTATCTCAGTGTTAAATTTAATTTAATAATAAAATCTGTTGAAATTAGGATTTATATGAAATAAAGTGAATATTCAATTCTGCAGTAAGGAATCATTATAATGAATACTAGTGAGAAGATTAATGTGAAAAATTTTTTATGGAAACTATATAATTATATTTAACTTAAAATACATTTAATTTTAAGAAATATCGTTTACTTTATTTTCGATTTAAATACTTCAGCAGAGTATTATTGATTATTTTACTAATTCATCGTTCGCATTAATTTTAATATTTAATTTAATGATTTGTTAGTTATCCCATAATAAAGATTTCACACTTTTTCTAGCGAAAATTTAGTGTCTTTTTTTTATTTCAGAAATTATAAGTTTTGATTGTAACAAAAAGAGGGTGATGGAATAAATGATGCAGTGATATTAGTAGAAATATTCATATTATTTTAGAACTTTCTTAAATATTCATATTATTTTAGAACTTTCTTAAATATTCATTTTATACGAATTATTTTTATTAGTTATAGTATTACCATATCTATGTAAAGCGGTTTAAAATTGAATAAATACCTTTCACGTAGGAGATGGCCCTTTGAAAGAACTTTAAAAATGATAACTGTTTCAAAATTTCGCATTGAGAATAAAGCGTTTTATTCTTAGAGATACATCAGTGCTGTATTTTCTTAATATTTACAGGAAAATATAATCAAAATGTATTGCTGTATAGAGACATTTGTGGCATAACTGAATAATTTCAGAGTTTGAAATTATAAACCTAATTGTGTATGATTGTGTGTTTGAATAAAGACATTTATCTCTTTAAGAATATATAATGTTTCATTTTTCCGGTTTTACATTTCCCCACATAAAAAACTGGGGAATTATTTTCAAATTTTGAAAGATTCCACTACGTGAAATACGATTTTATATAACATTATACGAAAATTTCTATTTACTTTTTCAAATTCCTGTAATTATAAGGAACTTAAATGCATTTCTTCTTATGGTTTTACATTTCTCTACGTAAAAAACTGGGAAATTATTTTTAAATTTCCTATTTTGAAAGTTCCACTATGTGAAATAAGACTTTATATCACTATATACGAAAATTTCTATTTACTTTCAAGTCTCTGAAATTATAAGGAGAAAATGTAATACACCAACCTACGCTTAATGGTCAACATTTTAACATCCGCGGTGTCAAATTTTAATACTGATCATATAACTGTTATTTATCTGAATAAATTGGTGAATAGTTTGTGACATTGGGCTATTCGCGGTTTCTCTTCACTAACCTTGGGGACTTTCAATTGAGATTGATTGCTTTCACTAAACAACCTTTGCCCAACCAAAAATGAAACGTGATGCATAATTTTAGTATGTAAAGCAGTTAGGAATGAAGTGAAGTGTTAGGAATTATATAAACTCCGTCAGAAGGAGTAGAGTATCTGAAAGGAGATCTGAAAGAGTAGCCGAAGGAGGATCTGAGAGAAATACTGTAGATGAGATGAGATGAGGTGAAGCCGAAGTGTCAGGAATTAAAGTCACTTGGAGGAAAGGAGGAATTAAAGTCTATTGTGGAAGGTTCGAGTAGTGATTGTCGTAGAAAGATTGATCAAGTCTTTTCAACAGTGGTTCCGGAATCTGAGTTGCAGTCGAGGCAGGACTATTGGTAAGAGGTTGTTAGATTACTATTGATGGATTGGATTAAGGTGTTGGACGGCTTAACCTGGAGAGCGTAGTTATTGGTGTCATAGTAAATATATACTATAAATTGTGAAAGTTGTTTTGGTGGTTCTGTAATTATTTGTGTCGTAGTATTTAATATTTGAATTTAGTGATGGCACAGGAGGACGCCCGGATCGGTTGGGCGTTACAAGTTACATAAAGAAATTAATGCATAACTTATCGATGTCATTTAACTTTTATTCACTGGAGAAACACAACTTATTTTACAAAAAAAAAATGATAATTAAAATTAGTTTTATTCTAAAATGCTTATTAAGTATAATGAAGGTCGTAATAAGTCAGCAAAAAATTAAAATTATTTTAAGTAGATTCTTTTCTAGCATAATCTCCTTTTAGCTCTTGCACTTTTCCAAGTATTTCTCCAACTTTTGAAAGCCATTTGAAAAGTAAGATTTTGGAAGGTCCTCAAAATAGGCATATGTCTGGGCAATGACCTCTTCGTTAGAGGCGTATTCGTTGTCCGCCGAAATATTTTATCAAGTTTGGAAATTAAAAAAGACACTAGGAGCCAAATTTGGTCAGTAAGGAGAATATTGCAATAATTCGAACCTTGATCCTATGATTTTGATCATTGAAACTGTATAGGTACGCACCAGTGCATTGTCTTGATGGAAGTGGAAATTTTCTTTCTGAAATGAGGATGTATTTATCCTTATTTATTCATTGAACCGGTGCGATAATAGCTCACAATACTCTCCAGTTATTGTTTTTTTTTCCCAAGTAATCGGTGTAGATGATTCCTCGTATATCCAAAATATCCTCGGCCGATTTCACCAAATTCGTTTTCTTCAAAGATGATTCACCTTCAAAACCCCACTTTTTTTACTGTTCCTTTGTCTCTGGAGTGTAATAGTATATCCCCGTTTCATTCACAGCTATGTATAGAACCAAAACCTCGTCAGGATTACGACGAAAAGGTGCCAAAATAGCCTCAGATTGGACAACACGATCGATAGAGATCGTTTTCCACTGACAGCTAGCGTGGCATATCTCTTGCCCAGATCTCACGCCCAATTTTTCTTACAAAATTGAAAACACTGTACCTTGCAATATGCCAGCGGCCTCAACTATTTCGTGCACTTTAATTCGTCGATCCCTCAAAACCATATTGAAGAATTTGTCAATCATTCCGAGAATAATCGCTTCCACTGGACATCCCATTCATCTTTTGTGTTTGGCCACGTTAAAACACGTTTACCCAATTGTAAGCATTTGCAAACATAGGAGCAGTTGTGCTACGAACTTCATGCAACTCAGCTTTGATCTTTTTCGGCTTTTTCAGTATAAAATTTTAATCACAGCTCAAAAGTCACTTTTTTTCCATTTTTCTGGACAAACATGTTTTTTTGCTTCAATCGGTTGTAAAAAAGAAACATATGAGGGAAATAAGTGGGACTTAAACAGCTGTTCAGTGAATCACGATGCTTACTAAAAACAAACTGCTTTCGATGCCTCGTGAGCTATTTCTTAGATTTTTGAGGACTTATTGAAAGACCTTTGTACAATGTTTGCGTTATGAACTTTAAATGAATTATTGAGTACATTTCAAAATAAGTTACGAGAAGTTTTATCATTTGTATCCAACAAATATTTGTTTCTTTGTCTTAAGAACACCTTATGAATGTTTAAATTAAGTAAACTTGTACACAAGAAGCCAACAAATCAAATACGAAATTACTAAAATTGATGTATTTGTTAAGAACCTCAGAAGAGTCAAACAACTTTAAATACTTTTGACTGGTATTTTAAAATACTTTAATCACAAAATGATAGAGATGGAGCTTAGGAAACAACATCTAATTAGGCATCAGCTTTTATCATGACATTTTTCTACATAAACATGTCACAGCTTTATTGAATCCCGTGAGCAATCGTTTACAGAACCGTTCATAGAAAGTGGAAATATTTTAACCGAAATGCATCGAACGGTACTAGGCTTAATTTAAACTAATTTTTAAAAGTAGTTTGAAGATTGAATAATTAGTTGTGAAACAAACTGAGAAACACCAATAGATAGCTAATTAGCAAACTCTGTCAAAAAAAATTTCAAACATTACCACGTATCTCCTTTTTTTCCAAACTTCTTTTTCTCGAATGAAACAGTTGTTTATGTTTGTTGTTTTCGAAACGCATTAAAGGTGCGGATAAATGTTTTATTCACTTAAATGTTTGACGTTGTTTCGCATCGCGTTTTCTCCTTCCACTAACACTTTGGAGACCTTTAAATAAATTGTTTGAGTTGAAAATTCCTACCAGCAATAAAACATCACTTATGTAGATCAGATCAGAATTTGAAGTGTAATGAACAGAGTTGAGTATATTGATGTATAAGCAATGATGAGTTTAATTCGGAGTTGGCAAAGAATAGTTGTAATTTAAAACAGTATGTACATTAGGTTAGCGTTATATAATGCACAGTATATATGCAATATTATGTAATATGCTGTATAAATTGCATCCCAATATCTCGATTAATACTTAGTAATAATCAGCACTTTGCACTACCTCCTAAATATATTGTCATTTATTAAGAATTTATTTTGTTCTATTGTTTTTGCTTCTTTCAGATAGCCCATGTCACTTCTCGATATTAATTCAAGCAAAAAGAAACAAAGTGAATTACAAATTTTTGTTTTCTATAAAATACTCTTCTTAAACATAATCGAAATAGAAAACAAAATGAGTTGAATTTATATACGAGTAGGAGTTATTACGGGAGAACACGTTACATTATCAAAACCTGTTTATTAGCTGAATCTTAAAAATATTAGGCATGTATTTAAATATTAACATCAGTTAAATTTTAGTTGCAACTAGCCGGGTGTTTTCTCCACTCGTTTATTTGTAGTTTATTCCATTTCTCTTAAAAAGAGGGTAACTTTTGTTGTTTTATTATTGAGAGTTTGTAATGTACTTGATTATATTTTTAAAACTTCCTTGGTTTTTAATATTTGTTTGGGTCCCACAATTTGATCCATAGATAGATGGACAGTTGAAAGTTAATCGATAAAACACAGCAAACTAGCCAGTAAAAGACATTTTTTATGTTTAAAAAAAGTAAGTATGAAACTGGAAAGCTTTGTCAACAACAAAAATATGAGTATATTTTTTTTCTATGAGTAGGTTACTTCTAAACATTTGGAAAACGGTTGGTTTCTTTAGATTTATATAAAGTTTTCTGTATTTTAGGTGGATTATTAGCCTTTTTCAATAATGATTTTCTGTATCTAGAAGTATAATGTTAATAATATAAGTGAAATTAAGAAAAAAACGAAATACACCATGTAAGATGCGTAAAGACCATTGATTATTAATCGATGAAATTTTATAGAACGTTCTCAATTTATCTTTCTCCTCTAAGTTTATAATTTTACTACAATTTAAAAACTATGATATTTTCACAAAACAGCCACTTTTTAGGTAATTACTGCTAATTACTTAAATAATATTATAACAGAAAATGTATAACATTGATACCGGTCAGTTATATTTAAGAAAATAATTAATGCCGAAGTCTGGCTGATCTTTTGCTTGAATTAAATACATAATTATATCGGATCGCATATTTTTATACCTTTCAGTTTGAATTATTGTAAGAATTTGTAAAATGCTCTTTTTCAATTTTGTTTCAAAAATTAGAACAAAAATAGAACTTAAATTGAGAAGTTAAAACTCATTAAGCCTAGTTTTATCAAACTCCAAAAGGGAGTTAAAATTTTAAAACAAATTATTTCAAACAATACTTTCAAAAATTCCTTTTTTATATTCAAGAAATATAAATCTATCTATCCTATTGAAATAAAGATTTTAAGAGAAAGGAAAAACATAATAAATTTCCAAGAAAGGTGAAAAATATTTTCCCCTGTAACCTGTAAATACATTAGGTGTTTAATTTTGCATTATCTAATGCTTTCTATATCTATCAGTTTCAATTTCCTTCATTACTAAAGGGTAGATTATAATTATTCAAAATAAAATGTAAAGCTACCGCTTCATAAAGGTATAAAAAATAAATGAAATAGGAACATAGATTTTTAAAAAATAAAATATTTCTCAAGGAAATAATATTTAAACCTTAAATAAATGCTTGAAATGTATTCAGAATGTTATTAAAATTAATAAATAAAGAAATTATAAATTAATAAGCCATGTTTCAGAAAACTCTGTTGTATTAAAGATCTTAAATTGTCTTATTGTTTTTGAAGCAGTTATCCTCTTGAGACAAAAGAAATATCTAAAGCACTACTTATCATTAATTAAGTTGAAATTTTCAGATGAATTCCTTTATGATTTTAAATTGAATAAGCATCAAGAAAGCTGTTAAGTCCCGAGAGACTATCATTAGTAATTTTAGAGAAAGAATAATATTTAAATTAAAACTTTGAAAGTAAAATCTCTATTTCTCGAAAATTCTTCAAATATCATTACTATATGTTTTCCAATAAATAATTAATTCTTCGTGGAAATTTCTCTTCTTCCCACACGTGTTAATGTCTAATCTTCCGCATTAAAGACAAATCCATTTTATTTTAATTACACATAGGCCTTAATAACTCCTCTTTTTTATCTTTAATTATTTAAATATTTGATGAGCTCAATGAATTCTCTCTTGATGATGTAAATAATCCTCGAGCAAAATCTCCTCTGAGATTACCAACATTTTCAAAAGAATGAAAAACACTGTTTTTATTTCATACAACAAAAACATGTACTTTCAAAATAAGTTAAACATTTATTGTGAAAGATGGTTTTGTTTATGTTTCTTTCCTTAAAATGGATTTATTTAAGTTAAGAAAGTAACTTTAATTGCAAATGAAAGGTTTTAATAGCACAGCCTTCGGCAGTACTTGGTCTTTTGTTTACCTCATCCGGAAAAAGATAGATTGTTTTATAAATTTTGAAAATAACATATCTTCAGTTTCGTGCCATCTTTGATAAGTGACATTTCCTTCACATGAAATTGGCTTTTTTTTCTTAATATTTTCGTATGCGTTAAGATTTTTGATAAGTATTAATATTCACATTCAAACAGTTTAATGTTCTTTCATTTTATTTAACTTTCTTCCAGGAAATATTTTTCTATTTCAAGGATATAGTTATAGCACAAGAAACCAAGCTTAATACTAAATTTTTAAAAAATTTCTATTTTATCTTAATTTTTAATATTCTTAAATATTGTAACGAGTTTTTTAAAATAATCCAATTCAAAAATCCAATTCCAGTTATGTATTGTGAGCTCTCTTGTAACGTAATGCAATTGAATCAATATCACAGATCGTAGTTTTTACGAAGAGAGGAATGTGCAAATGTCTTAGGTAGAGTTTAAGAGCATACTGTAGGAAGCTCTAAAAGTAGATAATAAATCTAAAAATATATCAGTGTTGTGCACTTCAATATGTTGTGCGGATCACCACAACATTTACAACCAGCTAAAATTGCTTAATAACTGACCCGATAGGGAATTCCTTTTCGGCTCGGTTGTCGAAGGCTTCGACAAACAAGATCACTTGAGCTTTTTTCTATCAAAGCAAAGATCAGGATTTTGGAAGGAGGCATCACCCACATCATTCACTGTCAACCGACCACCAGTGATATGTTTGTAAAAATCATCCTTTAAAAAGGGTAAAACAATAACTGTCGAAGAGTCATATCTCAAGTTATTGCTTATCAATGGAACCATTGTAAAACAGAGTTTAAAGTAGACCCGAGTGTTACTTAACTGCTTGTTAAAGGGGTCGTAATGTATTAGTGTGTATCGTAAATAAGAATCATAATCAAAATTAAATTAGTTTCAGATATCTTCTTTGAAAGTACAGATATCACATAATGTATCTTCATTGCATAATTCGTAATATATTTTGCTATATAATTATGGAATTTCATTTATATACAATATCATGTCATAATTACCATATGATATAACATTATAATTTATATAATCTCGAGGGTTTTCAGCTGACAATAATAGAGATATATTATGCGTATTTGTATTATATGGATATTACCGCTTACATCGTGGGATTATTTTGAATGCTAAGCAAGAAAATTCTTTTTGAGTGACATCTTAGAATATTAGAATATCATAAATGTGTAAGATTCCTTTTACTAACTAGTTGTAGTCTTAGGCTTCAGTATTATCTTTAAAACCATGAGCCACTGAATAAAATGCCTACAAATCAACTTATCTAAAGTATTTAATTTTTGCTTGAAACTTTCATGTTTCAAAAATTTCCTGATCTGTGGACCAACAAATATTCTCTTTTTTAGGTTAGTATCGCTCACGTTTAGGAAATTATTCTTGATAAATGCAATATCGTTTCCTTTTTTTTTTTTTTTTTTTTTTTTTTTTTTTTTTTTGTCCTTAACTTCCCGAAATGTTTTAATAAATCCTATTTTTTATGTACAGGAAAAAGTAAACCTGCTTTCGGTCCGTTAGAAGGGCGTATGTAACATTATGTTGCTCCATCACGGAAATCTCCCTTAGAGACCAGTGTAACTATATAGTATTTTTGCTCTACTACCCCACAGACACAGGAAACAACTTTACTTCGCTAGCGCACTCTGAAATTCGAATGCGAAGTTCATGATTTTTTTAATCTCCATAAAATTTCCGATTTTACTTTTATGAAATCTACACTATCTATAGAATTAAGCAGATCTTTTCGAAATCATAACAATATATGTGAAGAAAATTTATTTATTTATTACATAATTAACAAAATTAATAATGATCTTTTTTTAATAACATTCAATATTAAAATTCTTTTTATAGTATTTTGTAATAAATTTAGTAAGATTTACGAGCTATTGGGATATAAATATGATAACTATTAGCTCCTGTACGAAATTTTATAGCAGCCTTATGTAATTTGGTTGCCAAAAATATGAGGAAGTTTTTTATTATTTTTATACTATAACTACTTTTCTTATACATAACAGTAATTCTATTCGACATCTCTTTATCACAATTACTTACTTGAAAAAAAGAATTATTAGAAAACCTATATTTATTAGTCATATTAAATAAAGAACTTTTTTGCAAATGACAGCATAGAGTGGCTAGGGATTTTATCAACATAAGCAATAACAAAAATCCTCTTAGAACATTTTAATGGACTCTTTTAACTATTTATAACAGGTGTTTCCTTTAGTATTAAATCCCTTTTTCAAAAAAAAATTTATCTTTTCCAATATAGAACTTATATTCATTTCAAACACTTCTATTTATAAACCATATATTTAATAGTTCTCTCTCTGTATATAATTTAATAATAAAATGTTATCCAGATCTTCATTGATTTATTTCTTAACACAATTGCTATTGTTGGAAATGATAAGCTTATAATGGGTACCTTCATTCACAATTTCTCTTAATATTTTATCCTTAATATTTAAATGAATAATTATATGATGGAGTTCTTCAATAATAAACTCTATTATTTGCAAGTATTTTGCATTATTATAGTTAAAAAATGACTTCAATTTTTTTTTAACTCTGTGAGATTTTAATAGTAGTATTTTATAGTAAGAAATTATGTATAATTTTTTACAAAATTTGGAGAAGTTTTTAATTTTTTGAAGCATATATTGCTCATGGGTTCTTTTTAATGCCCCAAACGAAATTAAAAAATTTATTTTTCCTACTATACGTGCAATGAAGAACAATAACGTATCTGGTTTTAAAAAACACACCGGTTATACAATTTGTTTTTCCTATTCAAAACGTATGGTTTATTTAAAGACATTCGCTTCGATCATTCTCATTAAAAATAGTGTTTTAGTTTCTTTTTGAAACTGGTTAATACATTTGAAATTTAACTTTAATAAATTTTGATTTTAATTAAAAGTATATTAATCAAAATTAAAACTATTTTAATCTTAAACTTACAAAAATAATGCAAAAAAAATTATAGTATAAGATAAAGGAATAGAAATGTTTATATGTGAGTGTGCTAAACATAATTTATTACTTTTATAATCATAATATAATTACTCAAGGAATTACTCAGAAACACTCAATAAAAATAATTTGAGATTTTATAATGAATATCACATACGTAAAGCTATGAGTAAGTTAAAAAATTTCAAAAAAGATATTTCCTTTTTATAAACAATTAAAATCGTAACAGAAAATAACTTAACATATACTGTTTTCATTTTGAATATCTTTGTCTTACTTTTCATGAAAATAATTGTTAACGAATTATATATTTAAATGTTAAATTTCTAAATGCAGAATTTTGGATGATAAATGCACATTAAAGTATATCATGTTCGTTAAATGTACATTAACCAATATTTAACAATGCAAGTACAAAATTTCCTTTCATCTTTTAAAACATAAAAATTACATTAATTCAGATTTAGGGAAAACGCAGTTTAATACCTTGTGTAGAGCATCTACTGATATTTTTGTAATAATTATATTCTATATAATATATATTTCCTTTGATTCTATTTTATTACTTTATATTTTAAAGTCAGATTTATTTTCGGAAAGAAATTCAAACTTTTTAAGCTGTTAATTAAGTTTGTCATTTCATATTTCTTAACACTTTTGTCTTTTTGTTCTATTTATTTATCTCTCTCAACGATATCATTATATTTCTAAACAAGATGAGAATTGTAAAAGGTGAAAAAAAACTTATTAACATATTACTGAAAGTTTAATTAAAATTTATCATTTTTAGACGTTTTTTAAAAGTTCAAAGAGACAAAATAGAAAGATGATAATATTATAGAAATAATCTGATTTTGAAATTACTTTCGATACGAAATAGTAAAACGAAATTCATGAAATGCTAATTCAAAATAAGAACCAAATTTTTGTTTCATTTTTTTCAAATTTATAACATTAATGTCATAGGATCTATCCCGTTTCTTCTTCAACTAACACTTTGATACTTAAATAATGTTTACGTTAAAAATCTTTCCCAATGAATGAAAGGGATGTAAAATTAGAATTCGTGAAATGTTGCTAATAGAACTGATAAAATATATTTATAGACAGAGAAGAATTTGATACGAAGTAAATAGTAGATCAAGTGAGTACAAGCTAGAAAAAAGAAGGGATAATGACTGTATTGAAAAGTGTATGGAGGGATCTGAGCACACAACCGGCAAAGAACAACATACAGTCAGTGAATCGGACCCTCATCTCTCATTTCAATAAGACTCGAACCCGATTGGCTCCAATCACATTAAAGTTGTTATTTTAAACTTTAGATTCTGACACGAATAGCATAGGGTGAGTGGGTAAGTTATTAACGTGAGTGGGTAAGTAATTAACTCTTTATCTCTGTTGATTACTCATAAAACTGAATAAAATCACTCCATAAACATCAAAGCATGACCTTCTATTCAGTGAATTATTTATGAGCGATTATTATGCATATGAAATTTATAATAGAAGAATATAAAAAAAAAAGGTGCTACACGTTTATCCATGCAAATGGAAAAAATCCGTTTTTTACTAAACATATTTATAGAATTTATTATTCAAGTTTCAATCTTTAGAGTCCATATTTTAAAAAACATAAATTTTAATCTCACGAAATAAAATTTCATAAGTTCTTTTTTATTTACATGTATTTTTATCATGACCTCGAATAGTATAATTATTAAAATATCTTAGAATATTTAATTTTATTATTTAACCAAATCAACCATTAAAACACAGATTTCTTTTTTTCTTTTCAAAACATAATACCAGGCTAATCTATATTAATATTTTTAAATTTACTTTTTATTAATAAACTAACTAAATTCATTCATTTTTACTACTTATTAACTTTTCATTACATACTAAATATGAAAAGTTTCGTTGCATATCCTTTTTGCATTTAAACACTTTCCAAACGATTTGCACTGATTTGAAATGGTTTGTGTAGTTTCACTGAATATTTTCCACTATTTTTAATAGTACTCCTTGTAAGTTTTTCATGCTCCTAATATTAAGCTTTTAAATAGATATTCTTCAACTGAGATCTCAAGTTGTTGTTTTTTTTATCTCAATGTAATCGAGAGATTGAAGAGGAGCTGTACGCATTTGCATTTTACGATAATACAACAACCATAACTTACCAAAGTTGAGAGAATGTTTTGGTCCTTTATATTGCTGAAACATGCAATGCAACTTTATCTAATTTCTGAAGAATAATTTAAAGCACTTAGTTTAACATTAAAGCGTTTAGGGAAGTACTCTTACTTCAAAATTAAGATTCCGCCACTCGTAGTCCGAAGTAGCCTAGTAGTCATGGTTTCGGATTCATGGCCATTCAAGTGTAGTCTTGGCTGATGCACTTTAAATCTGTCCCAAAGTCCTCCCGTTAGCATGGTGTGGAAATTAGGAGAGAGATGTGCCAGCTCAGGTGTCGTCCTCGTCACTTGACAAAGGTTCAAAATTACGAGGCCTGTCGCCAATAGCCCTCGTGTTGCTTATTGCGCGAGATTAATAAAAATAAAAATAAAACTAAACAAAATCCGCCACACGTACCATATTCGAGAACAGTAATCCACAAAGCAAAATAGTGAGAGCAATTATTTGTTAAACACATTGATTTACAGTCCCTACTCGCCAATTACACATAAATAATTACACTATTTTAAAATTATACAAGGCTTCCAAACACCCCATATGTTAACTTAACCCACTTTTGCGGTCAGGAGAAATTAAATCACAAAAGAAATAACCCGCCTTACACGGTCAAGATCCAAATATACTCTGAAATATTATCCATGAACATGTGCGCTCTCACTTACATGAGACAAGGCTCCTCCAGTCGGTATCCAAATAATTTATTTCCAACATACCATCCACCATTCCTTCCAAAAGCATTGAATTAATTTTCATCACAAAATATTACTTTATTCTAACAATGTTAAGGCTTTGGAGTAGATTTGAACAAATGTAAACTATCTTTTTTTTTCTCTATTTGACTTGGAATAGAAAAGTATTCTTCTAGCTACGCTTCCACTATAATTTGCTTTTCAGAGTAATCATCACATTGTTTCTACACTAACAAATATTCTTATTGTTATAAATGTAGATAAAATTTTTACAGCCCTCTCCTTATGAGTTTTTCTTATATCTCGTATTATGTTTCAATCGGTCATCGAACTGGAAGACGCTTTTTCTTCCTCTTCTAATCCGCTTCCTTCCTATTTGTTATTTATGCAAAATTTTTATATTTCTAAATAATTTTTTGTATCCATCCGTGACTACGTAGAACTTCCTTTGCAATATCACTTAGTAATGTACTTACCTTAAACAATAGATTGACAGTTTTTCCGTATTTCAATATTAGTTTGATCACTAGAACTCATTTTTACATTTAAAATATATTTTACTTCCTAGAAATCAAATATTAGTCTTAAAGATACAAAAATATTTTACTGAATCATTAGAAAAAAAATCAATGGCAGAAAAAACGTAATTTTTATAAAGTTTATACTCAATTCTGAATCCTTGAAATATGGAGCTCGACGTGAGAATTTTGATAACTAAAATATTATCGATTCATCATTTATGCTTCTTATTCCAATGCATTTTGTGGTTGGAATATTATGGTTTCTGTAAATACTGTAAGAATGTTTGATCGGACGGTACGGAAGGATTCGATGGAAAGGCCGACATCTCTAAAATACTAACTTTATTGACAGCTCAGGTACAAATCTACAGAACAATTCAAATAGAAAAATCAATCCTATCTCTTTCCCTCTCAATCTCCCCTTTTCTCTTGAAAGCTTACACTATATATACACATATCATTCTTAATTTGCATGTTTCCGTTCTCTTCTTCGGAAGAAGCCCTCTGATACAAATAACTGTTCAGGAGTGCAAATTCCCCCAAGAGGAATATTAGTGAACATGGTTGCGGATAGACCCGTCACAATACTATTAATTTGAAAGAGAGATAAATACAGTAAATATTTATTTATTGCTATTGTTTCATACCATTCAAAAATAGAGTCAGAAGAGTATACTTAATTTCGGCAGATACTGTAAATAAAGTATTTATAAATTTTAAAAACTCAAAAGTTTTTGAGCAATTTTTTTCCTAGCTTGCTAAAAGTGATAATCAATAAATCTCAATCATAAACCCATTGTGTATGCAACATAACAATAAAAATCATGTTCAACATATTAAATCCATTGAAAGAGAATTTGAAACTTTTTATCTAAAATTCAATAAACTCAGGTTAAGATTATCAAAGTAATTTTGTCCTTTAAGTGGAATTTTAAAAAGTAAGAAAAAGATTATGCGATACAAAATTCTAAAATGCTACTTTATGCATCATTCTTCAGAAATCATAAAAGCTCTAAATAAGTTGAAATAGTTATTTTTAAGTCATTAAAAATAACTATTCATTCATTCAGAGTTTTATTATTGAACTCTTTTGAATACTTTGATATTTCTAGAGATTATCAAAACTCTATTCAAAAATATAAAGAATTCACTATTTTACTCCCTTTTTGGAAATTAATCATCACAATAATAAATTTACTTGAATCGTCTGTGAATAAATCTTCACTAATACATAGATAGAATCAATTTCATTTACTTTCGTATATCTTTATTTTATTTATGCTATTTTTTCTACATCTAGCTAATCTTTTATATGCATTCGATAAGGCTAACATTAGCAGAAGGAATGTAGTTTATTCTTTCCGGTTGTATAAAATATACACAGCTCCGAATGTTTAAAATAAGAACTTAACAATACTTTATTTATTTATCTATTTTTGAAAATTTAAAAAATTTATAAGAACGTAAGAAAGTTATAAATTCGTGTAACTTAAAAGGAAATTTTGATGTTAACGCATCATATGTCAAATAAGGTGGAGAAATTGTTTTTGTACTTTATTAATATGCCCAATTGTACTCGTATTTGAACGAACATTTTTATTTCTTGACTTCAACTTTAATTAACACTCAGGTATGTAGCGGGTCTACAAGTGTACTTCTATTCCCTAACCTTTTGAGCTTTTCTATGTCATTATTTTAAATAATAACTTGCGAACAAATCATGACTTATGTGAATTATTAGCTGCTATATATTTGAGGATAATGTATAAGAACGAATGGATATAGATCAGATAGCGGTATTCGACGTGTTTAAATGATGCTGATAGAAGTTCGAAGATGTGAGAAAAATAAATGCACGCGACATAGTTGCCTGAAGTTAATCGATCGTCCGATAGCAGAGATTGCAATTGGATACATTATACTTGCTTCTGTCTTGGAACCACTTTTGCAGTGATTGAGATAAGCAAAATTTCCTTTTAATCTTTGGTTGATGATGCTGGATAGCTTCGTTCCCCATCATTAATACAAACAATAATTATAAATTGTTCTAAAGCAAGAATAAAAATGTTTTAAGTTTGCCTGTCTTACAATTTATTTGACTGATAACACAGTGAATTAAAGGGATCTAATCCTAATTTAGCGAAGCCGGAGTAGCACAGGTATTTTCATAACGTGATATTGCACATTAGACAAATATAATTATGTAATAAATCTGGTATATTTTTATATATTTATTACAAATGAGGTAACTATGTAATTTAACTATTTATAAAGGGAGATTCTGCTTGTTTGTTTTACATAAGATTCTTTTATAAACCACACCTACTATATGAAACGAGAATGATAAAAGGTAGGTGGGGAGGGAAATAAAGTTGACGAAAAAAGGAAACAACCTACTGATAAAATGTTAAGGAAAAAGCTCTTGTGCCTTTTTTCTTGTGCCTCTTTAGTGAGTTGCAGGCGTTGCTGTTTGCTATATACAAGTATATAAAAATAGAGCAGTCAACTCTCTACTATATGTGTTTAACGCCACTAATTTATAATTTGATTCACTTTCCATTATAAATCTTCTAATACAGTCAATAAATTACAAAGCCAAAAGAAGAGAAAGATCAAATTTCTATTGTTCAAGTTATAAATATTTAAAAATTTTCTCATCAACTCTCTGTGTTAATGTTTACCAAATAGGAACTGTGATCAACAACAACGCCTTAATAACTAGCCAAAGTGGGACGTCTCTTTTAGTATAGTTGATAAAAGAGGAGAAAAAAAATCAACCGATCAAATTTTCTTTCGACCCACTGATTCAGGATTCAAAACTCCGACGGTACACCAAGGTCAATTAAATCTCTCTTCCTCTACGGTGTTGGAAAACATGAGCCGCCGAAACTTGATTGCGGCTTGATTATGGTTCAGAATACAAACTAAATTCTTTTCTTACCAATTCTCTCAGTTTCGAGTGAGCAAACAAATTAAAATTGAGGGTTCGAGTCTGGAGTTCTTCTCCTATTTCATTTGGGAGCTCCATGGCTTTTGCTTAGATAACGAACACTTTGGTTCGGATGTCTCCATTTCACTAGTTTAATCACCTGCTAACTAAATAATAAATAATGATACCACCTACTGATGAACAGCAAAATTAGCTTTTTTTAACGGAATATCTAAGTGTGTTGTAGATGTTGCTGTTTGCGATACATACGTACAGAAAAGTATCCCATTTATTAACTATAAATAATTCTTTTATGGATAAGATATCAGTTAATTTCACCTGTTTGTGAAAGTCATAATTCTTGATGCTCGCCTAGTAAGGGCTTCAGTATCAGAAATTGTTGGTATGGCAAGAGGAACTGTTTCTAAAGCTATGATCAGGTATCAGAATAATCATTTACTTCTAAACGTGCAAAATGTGGACCAACAGTTCGCAATTACTTAAGTGAATATAATTTCCAAAACAAAGTATTCCACTTACTTTTAAATTATTACAAATCTTCCTGATATGAGAAAGGGTGAAATTGGCTTTTATTTGCTCGAAAAACAAAATATTTACTTTCATGGATATAAATATGAAGTACATTCTAAAGTAACTGACAAAAAAAAAGTGTCCGTAAATTTTAGATTTTTACGATTATTTTTGTATCTATTTTACCTTTTTCTGTTACTTTTAAACATTCTCTTTTTGGTTTGTATTCATTATATTACCGATGAACATAAATGCATACGAAAACTCCGTTTTTTTTTTCAAACTTCGATGAATCATAAAGAAAAGACAAAATAACAGAACTAGATGAATTAGTCACCAAGAGTTATCAACAAACATGGTTACTTTTCAACATAATCTCCGTCAAAATTCAGGCATTTGTCATATTGGCGGTCCTGCTTTGCAATACCCACTTCGAAGATGGACTTGCACTTTGTTTCCAAGGTTCTTATTTGTCTGGAAGCTTTGGTCTCTTAGCCAATTCTTAAATTCAAGGAAGAGAGGAAAATCACTTGGAGCTTTGTCAGTGCTTTACGTAGGATAATCAAACAAATTCCATCTAAACTACTCCAGATTCTGTTGAATTGTACAACAGCACTTTGAAGGTGGACGTTATCATGAATGAGGGCAACAGAAATCAGCTTTCTATCCTTTCGTTTAGAATTGCTCTTCGCAGTCATCGCAAAGACTAACAATAGTTGCTGTTTTAGTCACAGTCCCCAGTTCCAAGAGTTCAACAACCATGATACATGGTTGATTCAACAACCATGATACATGGTTGATTCAACAACCATGGATCACAAATCCTGCATCTTTACCCTTTCTGCTGTTTGAAGATTTGTTTGAACAGACTTATATTCTTATACCCCTTCATAATGAGCGTCAGTTCACTCGTCTTTAGATTGTCTACACCACAGGTGGGCGAAAGAGAGTTTTGTGACCCGTCAAGACAGAAAACTTCACCTTGAAATAGTATTTTCTTCCGGTGCATTAAATCATTCAAAAAAATTTTAGTCTCTTTTTTAAGTCAAACAGAAAGCAATTTTTATTATTTTTCTGTATCAGGAAAACAGAAATTTCCCGAAAGTGTTTCTGCTAAAATTAGGGATCATTTGTTGAGTTTGAAGGACAAGTTCACAAGAAGAGTTCAGGACTCAACGAAAATTGAGCCTTAATTCAATTATCTCTCTTATCCTATAAGTACTAGTACTGACCCAGTTCCTGAGGAGCAGAAGATTGAACTTATTGACATTTAATCAATTTACAAGTGAAATATATGTTTAATGCAGTGATAATAGCTGACTTTAACAAATTTTTGTTTGTTGAAAAATTTCCATGTATGAATACATTTGCAAGGGAAATGTTCTCTATATAAAGATCTACATATATCTGTGAGCAATTTTTTTTACATGTAAATCAACAACAGTATATATAGATGCTCGTTGACAGATATTAACTTACAGGCTATGATGAAGTTCTCAACAAGCGATCTCACACTCCTGGTTTCAAAAAAAAAAATTAAATATTATGAGAAAGGGAAAGAGGAAGTATTTGTTTCCTCAAACTAGTTCTAAAATTATTTATGCCGGCAGCTATAGATTAAATTAAATTAGAAAAAAAGAAATTTAATGAAGCTGCTACTATTTAATTTAATTTACATTTATTGATTTTATGGTACAAATTTATACCTTTTCCGAAATACAAAGTTAATTAATGGATGCAATCATTTTAAAAGATGTTCCACCCCCACACACACTTCCACCAATTGACCCCTGAGCCAAAACAATTGCCCACCCCTGGTCCACACCATTCACGTGCAATACCATTACTCATAAAGTATTCAACTTACACTCAGCTCTTTTTTCGGTGAATTCCCTCTGTATTATTCTTTTTTTCTTGAAGAAAGCGAATAACATTACGCGCAACTCACACTTGGCTGTAGCATCAATTGTACGTATTTAAAGATCAGATTAAAATGGCGAAATGGGACTGTAATTGCAGAAGTTGTAGTTAGAGAAATGCGTTGTCACTTACTGTGCTTTCCTATCTCCTACTACAAGTCAGCTCCATTGGATGTTGAAAAAATACAACCCTTGTATACATAATTTAGTATCAAATTCTAATTTTTAAAAACGCATAATTATAAGAAGTTAAACACTAACTATTTCAAAGCAAACTATCATCTTTATGTACTTAAATACATATTTAAAAATGTTCAGTATAAAATAAAATAAACATTGTTTTTTTTTAAAAAAAAGCGATGACAAATTAGAATTAATATTAGTCTTTCTGTTTAAAAATATTTATTTAATTAATATTTTGTTCATAGATAACTATGTGATTTATAGGTCACAAAATTATTTGAGATAATTTCATTATCTTACAAGATTAAAATTTAATTCTAAAAAATGTTTGAAGTTTAAAAACAGTTTTAGAGTTTATGTAATTGTTAATTTTGATTTTATTAGTTCAATAGTATTCTTCAGTTTTCAGTATAATTGGTTGCATAATATGCAAACAAAGCTATTTAAGTGCTGCAAATTTTGAAGAGAATAGTTGAATGTTGAAGGTCAGAGATTTAGCAATTCAGTTTATATTTTGATACAACAGTGATACGAATTTCGAAGAAAACAACTGCATGTCAAAGGTAAGAGATTTTATTGTTCAATTAATATTTTTTAGATTTTAGAATGTGTTTTTGTGAAGTTTAATAGATTGTTTTATGTTACATAAAACAGATTTCTTTGGTTTATTTTCTTGATGCTTACTTTTTCAGTTGAATTCCATCTTTAGAAAATTTAGTTTTTAAATTTTGAATTTTCTGGTTTTCTTATCAATTTATTATAAAGTAATTTGCTGAATGGGAAAATTTAGATTCTGAAAACTAATTTTACGATGCATTTTCAGTCCTTAATCAGAAACATCATTACAAAATTTACCTTGTTTGAATTGTTTGTCTTTTTTTTTCTATATTTCATTTAAGCTCTGTAGTATATATATAACAGTTTGTTTTTATTAAGACTACGGTAATATTTGAGACAATATTTTATTAATAACTGGTTTTTAATTGTATATTTTTATTATTTGTTCAGTATGTGTGTGTGGAAGTTTTTCAAACCATTACAATAATAATGACTACTAAAATTTCCTTTACTTACAAGTAATTGAAATCATGTTCGATAAAGTACAAATAATGGTTTTCTTCTTAGAACTCTTCATCGATGCAACAGAAAAAAATAGATAATCCGTACCCTAATTTATTAAAAGGCGTTTAATATTAACAGATGTGAAATTTTCATAAAAATATAAATATCCTACAAGTAGCAATACGACTTATTGAAGGGAAATCGAGAATTCAAGCATATTTGCCAAAACTCATAGAAATTTTCTAATTCTAAATATTATATATTTACAAAATGTAATATTAATCCTGATAAGATTGATACTTATTTTCAACTGATTTAAATGAACTGTCTTACTTATTGAAATAATAAACGACAGATTGTTAGAAAATCGGACATAACATGCATACAACTAAAAGGTCTCTATTTCTCAGTATCGTTATAGGTTCCCTTTAAACAGCGATGATCGTTTATTTTATTTAACATTATAAAAAGGTCTCTTTAGAAATTTTTTCCGTTTTCAATTTTAAAAATTCCATGAAAGCTTCCATTAAATTTTTAAATTATATGAACAAAATCTCCAAACTTTCTCTTAAAGCTTCTTTCTTCTTAAAGCTTGCTTCTAGATCAGTAGTTTAGTTTAATTTTGACTTCAAAATACTCGTAAAATTTATTCTATAGAATCATCATTCCTTCAAGCTTGAACGCAATAAGTAGAAGCATTTATTTTTTAACGTCTTAAATAATTCATAAGAAATGCGGCTTAATAAACATAAAATCTTTTCCGCAGTTTATTACTTGTTTTGAATTATTCATAACTTAATTCAAAAATTCTGATCGCTCAATTCATTTCTTTCTTTCAGAATATTCTTAAATGAATAATTTATAAATTATGTATATACCTATATATATATATATATATATTTGTGTATTGATAATGTGTGCGCGTGCGTGCGTGCGTGTGTGTGTGTGTGTGTGTGTGTGTAATGATTTAACTTTAATTCATGTTAGTTTCTCATAATAATGATTTAATTTCCTAACTTTTTCCCATTCTCTCATTTAAAAGCATTAAAAGTAGAGCGTTCATTCTTATTTCCTAATACAATTCTTTTTAACTTAATTTATGCAATCACGCGCTCTTAAAACCTTTGATGTCAGCTGTTCCCACGGCTTCAGACCTGTATGCAGGATCCCTACTAGATTTTAGATCTGCACTTAAAATCCCACGAAATCCTTCCATTCATCCCACGTGTTCTGTTACGTCTATTGGGAAAAATCCCTGCTATATAACCATGGCACAGCGAAAAGGCCTTTTCTTGCTCTTACACTTCTCTCTCATGATCTTCTGAAATATATATGGTGTTTCGCTTCGACATTGGCGGCCGAAGCCCGACTAATGTCTTCAGAACATAACGCTCTCTTTCTCTGCTGGAATCAATAAATAATTTGGTTATGAAAAAAAAAGGACTGTTCATTTCGGACATGAATTTATAATGTTTTATTAACGTTAAAGGTATCCGACTACGTTAAAAACTTGAATTTTGAAGATAGCTTTTTTTATTTATCCATCTGAATTTTTTTTTATTTATCCATTAAAATATTTCTAATCTTTTCTTTCTAAAGCTACCTTCCATTTATAGCAGCGGTACATAGAAATCAAGTTATAAATATTTTAATATCAGACATTTCCTTTGTTTTCTGCACAAGTTTTAACTATAAATCCATTTTCTGAAGAATATTATTTTCAGTGTGTTTACAATTTTGAAAGGTAATAAGTTGAATGTTTTTTTCTATATATTAATAGAATTTGGTGGAAATGTTTTTCAAATTATTCTTAAGATCTTGAACTATTAGTTTTGTATTGTATGGTATATAAGTGGATTTATTCACATTTTAATGCATAAGAGAGGATGAATTTCTTAAAAAAAATACTCAAATATCCTAGTTCATGCTCTGTACAGGTGACATATCAATACATATGCTGAATAACAATATTATAGAAAGATTTTTCATGAAAGGAGAATATTTTGAAAATATGCTATTTTTCCGTATTTTATGCAAAAATTTGCATTTTAAAATTTTTTCACTTATAAAATTTTGAAATGCTTTTTTTGAACATTCTAATTCAGATGATACTAAATATCAAAAAAAAAAACTATTCATTTATACATTTTTTTCAAAATCATGGTTCCGAACGTAGTCGGATACCTTAATATCTTAAATATGTATATATAATGTATTATATATATATATATATATATAATCTCTCTCTCTCTCTCTCTCTCTCTATATATATATATATACACACAAATTAGTTATAAAAAAACTTTGCCAACATCTGCACTTCTAGCGTCCGTTCCGTTCAACGTTTATAGTAACAGAAATGCGAATTTTTTGAATAACAATGCCTACTTTTCCCGTCGCAAAATGTTCAACGTATGCGGAAACCTTAAATAGCGTTTGAACGGAATTCATTTTCCCAAAAACGTTTTTTTGTATGTGTTATGCACATACGAGAAATAGTTCTGAAAAACTCGAGAGCTGGGACATACCAACTAAATGACTCTGCTTGAGACATTTCGTGGTAAATTGGTAAAACTCAACGATCAAAATGTGATGAATGCTGCGGAAGCCTTGCATGTTTATCTCCAAAATAATCTCCAAAGACGTGTCCCATATACTTCGCAATGTCTGCGTGATTTAGTAAAGAAATTCGAAGATACGGGCTGCACCTGTAATACACAGCAATCCGGATGGCCATCTGTTTCTGAGGACGCTGTTAAGAAAGTGCATCACACAGAGACTTCAGGATGCATGCAAACGGCAAGAGGCACAGCTCGTGTGTTGGATATACCTGAAACAACGATCCTAAATCTACTGCGTTGCATGTTTCCTGACAAGCACCACTGTGTCCAGATGTTGCACCCGGGGTCCAACAATTACGTGTCGACTTTGCAAATGAATTTCTAATACGATATGGTGACAATAACGACTGGCCACTTCGCGTACTATGAATGGACGAGGCCATTTCAATTGAAATGGCAACATTAACACCAAAAATTGTGCGCAGTGGGCAGAAACGAATCCTCATGCTTGGGCATCAGTACCTTTATTTGACGCCAGTTACTGTGTGGTGCGACATTATAGACGCAGTTGTTCTCGGCCCGTACTACTTTGATAAAACAGCACCTACCCCGCTGGCTTTGTAACATGCTCTGTAACAGCCTCTCGCTATACATGGCTCTCGCGCTATGTAGCAAAATTATGTAAAACCAGAATGGCTTCTTCGGAATGCACTAAATGAAATTGTTTAGAGGCAAAATGGTGCACCACCACATATAGCAAAGTCTGTTCGCAGGGTCCTAAAACAGCATTTTGGTGATCACATAATATCACGCTATTTTCGTTTCCTTGGCCTCCGCAATCTGAGTACTATGGATTTCTGGTTTTGGGTATATATCAAATCTGCAGAGTTTACATGTGCAAACCACAAACTTAGTCTGATTTAAAAGATTCTATAAGTAGTGAAATTCCAATCATCCATCATACCATGTTGTGTTCAGCATTACTGTCCACAATCTCCCACATGTAATGCGTAATTCACTGTGATGGCACTCATATGGAAAATATTTGATCTAAATCAATGTATTTTTTTTGTCCCATATGTGTTGCGTGATTGGTGTCTTGTCTCTGTCATATGCAGTATTCTTTCGTTTGCCCTGAAGAACTGTTTTTTGCTCAGGCAAAACACGTCCGTTTTGGGGAATATAAATTTTGTTCCAACGCTATTTAAGGTTTTCGCATACTCTGAACATTTTGAGAAAGGAAAAGGTAGGCGTTGCCATTCGAAATTTTTGAGTTTCTTTTACTATAATCGTAACTGTGAGTGCCGCTATGGTGCCATTCACAGAATCTCGAGCACATACCTCCAAATAACTATATTTGAAACCTCATCTCTATTTGTTAAGCGGAATGGATGCTAGAAGTGTAGATGTTGGCAAAGGCTTTTCGTAATCACCCTGTATATGTCTATTGTTACGAAAAATTTCCTTCTGGGTGTGTTCGGAGGAGTGAAAATCAAGTCCAACTTGAAGGATAATGACAAAAGGCGATTTATTCTTAAATCTTCAAGATAACACACAGGTAGCCCAACTTGGACAATAACAGATATACAATACTTGCACAATTCAATGACACAGAAGCAGGAACCTAAAACACAATTTTAAGGCAATCACAGTTACTTCAGCAACATTCAGCTCACCAGCGTTTTGCTCCTCACCGTGGACACCCTGCGCAATAATATTCTGCACTCAGAGAATACGATCCGATAATTTCCGACTGATACACGCTACATCTTAGTAAATTCACCTGGCACGCACCAGTTCAAGAGGTGACATATTTCATTCTATCCCCCGATAGATCTCCTCAACAGAGTCTCCAAAGAGAGACTCACGCAGTTCTGCTAAATTCAGGCCGAATCTCCAGGAAATTCACTCAGCCTCGATTCCCCGACCGGCCTACAAACAAACAGATTCCACAGACAAACAGATTCCGTTCACAGACTGATTCATCTTCCCTCACTGACTGATTGACTTCGATTGTAGCTCTCAACATATGTATAGCTTTTCTACCCAGGCGTGACGGCACATGGTAAACTTTTATTCCCCTTTCGATTTATACATATATATGTGTGTGCGTGCGTACGTATGTGCGGAGTGCAGGTGAGTAACTGCTTATAGAATGTGCATGAATTTGTGTGTGTGTGTGTGTGTGTGTGTGTGTGTGTGTGTGTGTGTGTGTGTGTGTGTGTGGAACAGGAGGTGATGAGATTGTACATCCTGAATCTACACTGGTTTGCTCTTATGAATAAGGCTGGTATGTCTAGGGGAGTAATTCCATTACCGGATTCTACGTTGATTTCGTAGGAATTCAATGATGAGGCTGAACTTGTTTTACTTCATTTATTAAATGGAGAGTGAAAATAAATACACATTAATCTATATATAGGAATCTCTATTAGGAGTTTAACAGTTCTTCTGAGAAAGATTAATTTTATCCCATGTCGGTGATGGGCGTTGGAACGCACTCTGGCGTTCGGAGTGCACTTCTTCGAGAGAAGAGGAGAGGAGAAGATAAGCGGAAAAAAGGGGGGAAAGAAAGCGAGAACGAAATGTCGCTCTGTTTTGTTCAGGAATAGGTGGCGCTGCACGAGCTATCTTTCGTTCAGTTATTGCAGACTTTGTTTTACCAAGCAATAATCTTAAAATCTTTTATTCATGGAAGAAATTAAAGTATTTTGTTTTAAAGATATACTATATTTATTACTATATCAACATTTTAAACGGCTGGGAAATTTTAGATTACCAACCTCGAATATATTTATGTATAATTATTATTATTATTATTATTATTTTTTTTTTTTTTGAAAATCCTTTTTTAGTTTGGCGATATATCGCTAATAAGAGTGCCAAATTTTAGCAAGTTGAATCATTTAATATTACCTTAACAGAAGTTCTATTAGATTTAATTAGTCTTCGTAAGGCATTACTTTTCTCTTTCAGTTGTTTTAAAAAAAAGCGACTTAGTTTCCAAAATGTCCACAATAAAAGATGAATATTTGTTTCAATACGATGCAAGAAAACAAATTTAATATTTTATTTTTGAATTTAGAAATATTTATCGTTGATATAGCTAAGAAATTTTAGTATGCTTAGATCAGATATATATTTACGTATAAGTAATCATTTTCTGAAATTGCTTTTTTTTTTTCTTTTGCGATATATCGCCATTTAGAATAAAACTTCAAGCCATTTAATATTTTTGACGTTACGACCTTATGAACAGTGCGACTAGTCTTTAGTAGGAAATGCCTTTCATACTGAAAACGGTTGTTTTAAAAAAGTGTATCAGTTTCCGAAATATCCTCAATAAAAAAAAATGAATATTTATTTCGAAATATCAGATTTATGACGGATAAATAAAACAGAGGGATCCCCGAAAGCCATACAACATTAAGCCACAATCTTAGGAAAATTATATTTTTTATTTTCAAATCAATTTTTACTTTTCAAATATTTGATTGCAATTATATGAGTTTAAAAAAATAGAAATTAAGAAAAGAGATTTTGTGTCTTTAATATAATCTATCAATTATTGAAAATAATTCAGTTCAGAATTTCTAATATTGACCTGAAAATTTACATAAAAATATTAAAACCATTAAGAATATTTTCACAAATTGGAGAAAAAAAAATTTGAAAGTAAATTGCGCTACTTTTGGCGTTTTTACGGATTCCTATTGATCATTTATGAATGATAGTTTAAAATGTTAAGAAATAAGTTCATATTACTCACATGGAAAAAAAAAAAAAAAAAAAAAAAAAAAAAAACATTTGAACGTGCAAACTCAATTGAAAATTAATGAACTGAATTTTGGTAAAGAAACTACAATTCAGTTTGAAATACATTAAACATTATACATAGATCTTTCAAAAGATATACATAAACCTATAATCGGGAAATCAGCCATATGAAAAATTTTCATTAAAGGAATGAACTGAAGATCAATTCCGTAATATCTCAAAACAAGGTGAATAATTTTTTGTGTCCTGATTGAAATATATAAAATAACCCTTAATTGAAGCAAAAAACCTTTTGAAATCTAATACTGGCCATAAAATTACACATAGAATTCTTAAAACAATTTTTCTTCAATTAAAATCGATAATTCAGAAAAAGCAGTGCAAATTAAATTAAATAATACGGAGGAACCCGAATGAAAATTTTCCTGTATGACTAAAAATGCTAATTTTTCTAAAACTTAAAAATTATGATTTTAATTTAACTTTTTTAAGTTATTTATGAGATATATTACCAGAATTTCTTAATTCTATAAATTATAATTTTTGAAATTGAATTAACACATTTATTGAGATATGAATTCAAAAATTGTACAATGCTTGTTCTTGGTATTTTATACTTATTTTTTTATATTGGCACTGAGAACTTACTTTCATCGAATCACTCATGGATAGTTGTAAAATAAATTTAAATCAATTATAGAAATCTAAAAGTTAAAACAGATTCACATTCCTTCTAAATTTTTTTATCGTTTTCTAGTGGATTGTGTTAGAATTACATTAGCTTTTTTCTACTTTCACAATACAAATTAAGTTTTGAATTCAAATCACTATAAGAAATAAGAGAGAGAGAGAGAGAGAAACCCTAAGAGTAAAATGTTATTCTTGGAAAAGATTTGAATAAATTGAAGTTAAATTACAATGATTTAAGAGGAATAACTCTTTCAAGTAAACTTCACATAGATCAGAAAAATCTTTAAAATTTAAAAATGTCTTTTTATAAGAACTAAATGAATGAAACAAGAATTTGACAGATATTCATAGAAAATCATTTTGAAATATTTCGTCATCCTCAATTCTGATGCTGTAGTATAAGAAATAGATTTTAAGAAAAAAAAATTCATTAAAAACCTTGCTGAAAATTAAGATACTATTACAATTCAAAATTATAGGACAAATATACTCCTCTTTATAGGTCAAATATGCTGTATATTTTCATTATATCATATATGAGTATTTCATTTTTGTCCACTCTTTGTATTTTAAGTTGATCATATAATAATTATTTTTGTCTTGTTATAGCAAACTATATGTACTAATTAATTAATTAATTATTATGTCTTGCTATATATAAATGAACTATATGTACTAATTAACTGTTTCCTACTAAAACTAAGTGCCAAAAAAATCATAATGAATTATAGCCTTTAATGCAATCATTTCGGAGCAGTATCTTATAACTAGGCAAATAAAGACTCATTTATTATATAAATTTTCATCCTTAACACTTTATAAATAAATCAAATATCCGATTTAAGTAATTAAAAATAAATATGTACTTTAAAAAAATTATCATTTCGAAGTAAAAAAATTCTTTTTTTTTTCTGGTAAAGCCGTCAATATCAAAGCTTCACAGAATTATACGATATAAATTAATGAGAAAAGTAGTGTACGCATGTAGACATCAGATTCTTCTAAATACCTATTAAGCAATTCAAATTTGATTGATACAAACGTGATCATGAATAGAACTGATATAGATAAATAACATTCAACATCTAAAGTGTAATAATTATTATAAAATCACGATTATGTGACATATAAAAGTGGTAGCGCTGGTCCATCCCTTTCACCAGCGCATTTCTTTAGACTCCACCATTGGCCGAGCGCCGAAGCTCTTCGAACTGGAAGATGAAGACTCTTTTCGCTCATTTAGCAATTTCTTCATCGGGCTGGCTGTATGGGGTTCCCCTAGTTCCCCCGTGTGTCACACGAATGTGGGCTAGTTACCCTTAAAGACCCTCCAGGAGGGCACCCGGCATGTTCTCACTTTTGTTCAAATTTTTATGACTACAGTGGCTGGCATAGCGTTTTCGTTCACACTTTTTATTTTCAGACCTTCAGTTGTTTGGCAATCCCTTTTCAAAATTATTTGTTGAAATGAAAGATTTTTAAGATATTGTGTTCACTTTTCAAAAATGAATGCTGGGTATTTTGTTGTGGATGCGTTGATCCACGCCCCCCTCCCATCAACGCACGACACTTCTTCCACTTCACCCGATCTAGTGACAAAGTAGGTGGACCCATTTCATAAAGGAATGTGAGTAAAGGGGTTGTCGCAAGACTTCCCCGGGGCTGTCCAGAAGGATTGCGACCGGAGTGAGATGAGGAAGGACAGCCCTGAGGGACAAAAGTAGCCGACCTCCAAGTGGTGTTCCTCGGGCTACGCTGCTCTCTAACAAAGAAAAGCAGTGGCTGACTGGCTACTCTACAATCAGCGATATCGTCTGGCATATTTATCGAATGTACAGATGTTCACTAGTCGATTGACGTTACCGGTAAGAATAAATGAAAAATACATATTTCTATCACTATATGAATACAAAAAATAAGAAAATGCTTGAAAAGTATTGATCAATATAAATGTCGGTAAGAAAAATATATTAAATAGCAATTAAAAGGTGCTAAGAAATACTTCACCGAAATTGTGGAAAATATATGGAAATTTAAATCAAGGTTTGTTTTACATATTATTGTTGCATATTTTATTCCCCATTAATTTTTAATTTAAAATGTTAATTTTTTTATATTTCTATTTAATATTAATTTGGAAACAATTTCTGAATATGTTTTTACATTTCTTCTAATTTCCATTTAAATTTTTGAAAATTTGCTCCATTTGTAAAAGATTATTTTATGTAAAGATAGTAAAGTCGATTTAATAGAATTAAATGTGTAATTAAAGTCTTAAAGTATCTCTTCTTTTCATGTTTATTAGCTGTATGTATTATCAGCCATTTAAATAACTAAAACCAGTGGAAAGTAAATTTGTATCAAACTTTTCCACAAAATAAAACATTACAAAAGTTAATTTAACACACATGCATGCACACTCACGCACACGCACACATATATATGCAAGTATGTGTGTTTTTAAGGATTATTTACCGGTAATTTTTGAAAAGAAATAAGAATAACCTAATAACAGTGAGTGGATCCCACCACTTAAATTTCTTTTAAGAAATGAATTATTTTCCACGTAAATGTGGACATCAGTTATTAGCAAGGAAGAAATTAATTGAATATCTCAAGAAGAATCATTTAACATTATATGATTTGACTTAAAAAAATAATAGAATTAATATCACCCGTAATATGCATCGAATCAAAATTAAAGAAATGCATCTGAAGTATATAGCATAAATGGGATGAATTTTTAACCCAATTGCTTACTAAAATTCTTCTACCTATGCAACTGTATATTAATTTTAAGAAAATTAGAAGAATTAGTAGATATATAATAAGAAAAATAATCTAAATTCTTTTTCCAGGAAGTTCTTTTTTACGGTACGTTATTTTTACAACTTCGAAATTGGAGAAATCATAAAAAAAAAAAAAAAAAAAATACAATTGCTTATAACTCGCCATCTTCTGAGATATATAAATCGAATGTTTTAAGCACCATTAAATAGATCTATTTCTCAGCTTTGGGACGGCTGATAATATGTCGTCAACCTTTGATGGAAAGATGGAAACACTAAGAATAAGTTACATCTCCACAATACGTCTCATTGCCTAATGTAGAAATAGACTTGAAATATGCGGTCGGCAGCCAAGCCGGCTGTATAAACAAAATGGGTAAAAGAATAATTAAAAGATTGGTTGAATTTGGAGGAAAATATTTTATATATTTCACACAGTTTGTTTTTCTCACACATTCTCAAAAGTGGATATTTTTATGGATAAATATAAATAAAGCACAGAATAAATAAATCATAAAAGAATGTGGAAAAACCTCTTACTTTTACTAACAACATTTTTCATTGCACATCTGATTTCTTAGTAAACACACCTTCTTTACTTTTCTTAGCTTATTTTCACAACAGTCTTTGTTGTATTACAAATTTACAAGTATTATGCTTACAAATTTATTAAGTATTATGCTTACAAATTTATTAAGTATTATGCTTATGACATTACTGGGCGGTCCTTACTCTCGAGTATCGACTCGCTCTCTTACACACTAACACTGAGAGGATTGTATGAGTATAATCTTACACTCACCCCTTACAAGACTCCCTCTACAGGTGGACGTTAAACACTGGACACATCTACAACAAAAAAGGGTAATTGTCACTCAATTTGGTGTATGTAATAGCTCATTTTTGACGAAGAACGAGCCATCGATAGTTTCTGTGTTATAATATAAGGGGGAAAAGCGGAGACGACAAAAAATGGCCACTTTAAATTTCAATCAGGATTAACTGAAATATTGCGCATTTTCTTTCTGTATACTATACACTCCATTTTGTTTACTTAGAAATGAAAGTATAAATACATTCGATAAATAAATTTGTTCTTGCTGTTATTAAACATTTCAATTTTTCCTCGCCATCAGAGAACAAACATTTGTTTAAAATTAATGATTGTTCATGTCGTCTTTCATTCTCTCAAGTTCATTGAATAATTAGAATATAAAATGAGATGCTACAGTGTTGTTGAATGTTGCCATAAAAGGAGATATTTTGATAATGTTTTCTGGCTTTTCTTGCTGTAGAGGCATTCGTCGGCATTAGCAACTGGGAAATTTTGTTGATCTCAGGCAAGCATCTAATTTTCTTTTCTTCTTGTAGTCATCTCTCATTAATTTTGTAGGCATGTCGAGTCGAACGCTCATAAATTTTGTACGCATCTCGGGGTGAACACTCATAAATTTTGTACACATTCTTGCATCTCAGGTAGAACACGTATAAATTACGCACATATCCTGGGCCGATCTCCCATAAATTTTGTAGCACGGGAGGTCATGTGATTGTACATCCCGAATCTACACTGGTTTGCTCTTACGCATAGGGCTGGTTTGTCCAGAGGGTAATTCCATTACTGGATTCTATGATGATTTCGTATTAATTTAATGATGAGGCTGAACTTGTTTTATTTCGTTTATTGAATGGAGAGGGAAAATATATACACATTAATCTATATACAGGAATCTCTATTAGGAGTAAACAGTTCTTCTGAGATAGATATATGACTGCCTAATTAATTTTATCCCATATCGGTGATGGGCGTTGGAACGCTCTCTGGCGTTCGGAGTTCACTTCTTCGAGAGAATAGCATAGGAAAAGAGAAGCCGAGAAAAGGGGGGAAAGAGAGCGAGAACGAAATATCGCTCAGTTTTATTCAGGAATAGATGGCGCTTCACGAGCTATCATATGACGCTGATTCATGGTGCCATCTATCGAGTAGCTGAGGAACTGGTTTTACAGTACATTGGAAAATATAAATAATTCTTTGATAATAAGCAGGAAAATCCTTCATATATATATATTATATATATATATATATGTGTGTGTGTGTGTGTGTGTACTGAGGATTTTTCGGAGCATTATGACTATTTTCCACTCGTGATCTCGTTACTTCATTAGAAGTCAGTAGTAGATCAAGTAATGACACACTTGGCAACAGATAGTACTGTTCTCAGTCAGAAACTCAAACTACTCAGCAATTGACTTACTAGCAATTGGAGCGGGATGTCTTTTCTATATCCCCAAACACCATTCAATCAAGTAAATGGCGTTGTTTCTCAGTCTGAAAATAGTATTCTGTACTCTTATATTTGGAACATAGATTGATAAAGTTCACATGAACAAATTAGAAAGATCCGAAGTTCATACAAGGATTGTTTTTTTTTTTCAATCGACGATGGACTACAAAAATAGACAAGAGTGAAGAACAAGTTGAATTTATTATCATCTGTCATGTATTTTCAACGTAATCACCGTTATAATCAGGTATTTTTCATATACGTGCATAAGCGTTCCTTGCATCCTCTGTTCGAGGATCATTGCAACTTGTGATGTAAAATGTACTCGCACTTCGCTTCGAAGCTCCTCATTGGTCAAGACGCTTTAGCCTTCTGGTCAGTTCTCAATTCAAGGAAACAGTGAATTTCATTCGGCATTGAGTCAGGGTTATACGCCGGATAATCAAACACATTCCCCTTAAGATACTCCAGAAGCTGTCGGGTTATACAGCAACACTGTTATGGCGGGTGTTGTCCTAAATGAAGACAACAGAAATGAGATTTCCCTCCTTTAGTTTTGAATTTCTCTTTGCAGTTGTCATAAAGACTTACAATAACAGTCATATTCCAGAGGGCCGAGAACTCAACAAGCAAAATACCTTGTTTGTCCCCAAATCCTGCAGCTATAACCGTATTGTAGATGAAAGTTTATTTTAACAGAGTTGCATCCTTATACCCCTTCAACGTGAACGTTACTTCATCCGTCTTTCGGTTATCTACACCATTCATGCACTTTACCATCTTTATGAGCCAGGACTTATACCTTTAAACATTATAAGTAATGACTCATAAAGTTTTCACCGTATACTCGGCTCATTTTTCGTTGAATTTCTGCTTCAGTATTCCCTTCTGCTTGAAGAAAGCAAATAACACTTCACAACTCGCACATGAGAGCATTAGTTATATATACCTACAGCTCAGCTTAAAATGGCGAGAAGGCTTCGATAATACAGAGGGTATAGTTAGAGAAATACGCTATCGCCCACTGAGTATTCTCACCTCCTACCACTTGTCTGGTTGTTTAGCAGCTCAATCGAGGGTTGAAAGAATTAACGACACTAGTACATTAAGACAAATTTTGAATGCTCAATGGTTTATGAAGATAGGAGACGTTTTTAAAATCAATAAAATTCCCGAAAGTAAAAATATTACGCAAAAACTAACCATTAAATTATTGGAAATCCTCAAAAACATCGGCAGTCAATCCCTTCACAAAAAAGGAACATTATAATCCAAATATTTTTAACTTCTTAATTATTACCTTAAAATTATATTTCCCACTAAACATATGTGTTAACATAGAAAAAGTTGTGTAGTCAGAAATCTATACCTCGATTTATTACATATTATATTTAAATTTCATAAATATGAAATTGCCTTTATTAGCGATATTGAAAAGACATTTTTATATATAAATATTAGTACACAAAAAAAGATCGTAAATTTATTTAAATTTCTTTGGCTCGATTTAGAAAACTTTAAATGATTGTTTATTAAGGTCGCTGTAAGAAGCAACACGAGACCTATTGGCGATGGATCTCGCAATTTTGTACCTCGGTCAAGTAACGGAGACATCTAAACTGGCACCTGCTTCTCCAAACTTCTGCCACATGCTACGGGAGGGCTTGGGCGTCTACCAGATTTAATGTGTATCAACCCCGCTGCACGGTATGTCTTTAGTGGTGGTATCAGGGCTCAAACTCCCGACTCAACAAAAACAACGCCGGCAGCGAGTTCACACTCATGACCGCCAGGCTACCACGGCCGCTTAGACAAATATGAGGATTTCTGGATAATGAACATCAGAAATTGCTTTTCGGAGTTACAAAAAATCTATTTGTTTTAACAGAAAATATCAAAAGTCATCTTAAAAGATATGTAAATATAAATCTCGAATGTGTTGATAAGTTGAATTCATCCCTTCATATAGATGATTTTTGACATAGATCAAGTACTGCTGAACACGCCTCAAATACCAATGCAAATCCTAGAACATATGATTTTAATGGGCCATGTTTATTTTCCGAAAGATATTTATAGATTTTGGGTTCAATCCATATTTTTAAAACTCATAGTTAGCCTATCATCATTATGCAAATAATTCACTTTCTATAGAAAATGCACCTGAAATTTATCATTTGTACAGCCATATAATGAAATGCAGACATTTCTTAAATTCTCGTGTCAAGATCCGTAAAACACTGTTGCAATTTTTTTCATGCAAAAACAATAGTAATATGTGGGCCTCAATAAGACAAGACAACGAACCATATTTGGCCAACGGGAAGAGAATTTAGAAAATGAGTATCATTTAAACTGGAATAATAATATTGAATTTAAAAAAGCTTCTTTATCACACAAAAAAGACATTCTTACACAGCTCTTTGTTCTAAGTTTTGATGTCGTTCAATATGAATATTTACTTAACTCATTAGAGCTGTTTCAGTTTATTTTAAAATGAAATGCTAGTTTCGGAAAATTCTATTATTACAAGATTGCGAATTTGATCCCATCAGCAGAAAGTGCTCGGAGGTCTTATTGATACAAAGACGATTCTCCCGGGACAAAATGGCTGCTTCAAAGGTTCATTCAATTACTTCCTCGGCCCAAGAATAATTTCGCTAATCATATTATTAGGATATCCACGAATTACTGTGAATGATTGGATGATTTTTCAAAACACTGAAATAGAGAGTAGAAATATTATACGGAAACGAAATGTAATCCTATTCATTTAATCATTAACAGAATTGATTCTATTAAAATAGATTATATGTATTTTATTTGTTATTCCATAGACTTGTTTTTTTTCCATTTTAACATTATTGATTTATAATTACATTTCACGAATTATGCTAGTCATAGTTATTTAAACATTCTTGCTGTAGTTGAGCATTAAAATGTGTTTCGCGAAGTCAAAATAATATAATACGGATAGTAGTAAAAAAATATAATATAGATATTATTTATTCACTGTTTTGTAAGTGAATTATCTTTTCTCTGATATTCAGTTTCCCTGTTTTGAATGAGTTGCCATCTCCCTGGGTAATAACTTTAATAGTCAACAATATCTTAATGTAATTTATGTACCCAGTCATTTTGATTAAAAAGCAAAGCATTGTCTAATTTACTACTATATAGAAAATTTTGTAAGATCCTATTGATGTTATTAATGCATTGCTGATATAACATTTCAACAGTATCATATAGTTCAAGCATATCACGGCCCACACTTAACATCATTACACCCACGCAACAGCATGTAACAAAAACATAGAACAGTTTATTTATAAAATTTCTGACTCTATATTGCTGACCTCGTTATCACATTGTAATTGGTGTCCATGGTTACTAAACTCAGAGTTAAATTAAATGCGAATTACTGTATTAAAATAAATTGAGCGATAATATAAGTTTCAATGTCCTACTACACGACGGGTCATTTGAGGAATCAAGACTTGAACTCGATTAAAACGACGTCAGTCACAATCTAACGACTAAGAACATTCTACTACCGCAAGTTTAAACCGATTAAGATATTTAAGAAAAAGGTGAAAACACAAATACTTAACATTTCAAACCATTTTTATTCTTAAATATTTTACTTTATGTTTAGTTGATTTAAAATAAAATTATATGAAACTTTATTCACTTCTAACTATTCAAGCACCCTCGTGTAATCCTCTCTAACACTTAACCGTTAAAGATTTAATGTTACGGAACTCTTTCTTTTAGCTTCTTATAAACTGAAAGCCGCTTAGTGAAGTTGCCTGATGTAACATTAAGAACGGTGTAAGTCGCAAAAAGGAAGTTCGCGTAGGTGGACTCGAGTCTTTGAATATTAATTTGAAAGGATTGAATGTTAGTTATTTTTACGATGATGTTATTTGCTTCAATTTCAAAAGTAGCCCCATACATTTTAATGGCTAATTTAACTTTTTTACTATTGCAGAAAACATCATGCATTTGTTGAAAATTTCTATAGATAAGTTAAAATACAATAATAATAATAAGTGTGTGTTTTAAAAAGATGTTGAATTAAAGGAAATTTTATAACATTAATGTGACATTACTTTGATGTTAACAAAAACTACTGTACAGAGAGATTTGTATTTCACGAAATTTTAGAGGTATGTGGTGCTAAAGGTTTTAATGAAATTAGTTAAATCTTACTGCTTTCATAATACGAATTCGAAATTTATATGAATACGTATGACGCAAAATAGAAATCATTCTATATTTCTTACAGTTTAAGAATTAATAAATAGTGAAAAATTGTCTACACCTTCCGTAACGGCTTTATGATAAGCCTAATAATACAGTGTGGATGAAGTTAAACTGAAAGTTCTCGGAGACAGTATCTCCGGTTATGCCGAACGGATTCAATTGTGTTATGTAGATTATGGGACTGAGAGGCTTAGTTATAGAAAAATAATAGTTAGAAGTATTTCCGATTGAGGATGCTGTGCGGCAAACCCTGCGTAAATGAGCAAGAACAGCAAAACCGATAGTTACCTGCATTAAGTGCCAAAGAAACAAGTTTCACGTCGTGCAACAATTGAAACTGATTGATCATTCTGCGATTCTTGATTCTACTTAGCGTTTTTTGACAAAGATGAGCAGTAGTCTTCGCATACCTAACGATCATAGGCTTATTTTCATTTAGACAAAGCGGTGAATACACCGAACTGTTTCATGCGTTCCACTGGTCCTCATGCCTTTGAATACTTCACATTACATTCACCATATGTAATGGCATGTTGGAAATTGTTCATGTGGAAAGCGGAAAAAATGAGACCCCGTGTCTCGTCAATACATTAAGAATGCAAGAGATCATGAGAAGTATATTCAAATCCTAATGTAAAATCATTTTTGTTTTCACAGCGTCAAGTAAGATCATTCTTGTTTTCATGACCGCACTTGCTGGATAATAATTGTATAGGTATTTGGATTCCTACTATAGATATAAGCATAATTTGTAAATATTTCTATGTATATGAATGTCGAAATACTTCTAAATAAATATAAATGAAGGAAACTGCCTCCGACTATTATTAGCCATTAGATTATTATTCACTACATGGAATGGTGAGGATTCACAGCGAGTTGCATTCTGGACCTCTTCTTTGAAGAAGTCACGTAGAAAGCTTTTGTTTGATGTATAATAACAAGTGAATGTTTCGCTAAACTTCTGGAAGAACAGGTTATCCCGACGTTAAGACAACGTGGCTGTTTTAACACCTGCTTTTAAGACGACGCATTCAAAAGCTACGATTCAATCAAACTCCCCTGATGAATGTGTCACCTTTCGTGATACAGGGTAATCTAGGTGGACAAATTGGCCAGCCAGATCATCAGATCTGAATCTTTATATATCTTATGTCTGAAGGATTTCTCAAAGTTGGCGTTTATCAAGGACGTGGAAATAATGAAACGGGGTTGAAAGCCAGCATCGTCCACTATATTTCTCTCATTCCATCAAAAATGCAGCGTACGGCCCTTGATGACGCGGCTGTATGCTTTCAACATGTTGTTCGTCAACAAGCTATGCATATTGAACACATGTAAATGTAACAGCTAAAATTGGAGCTTTTTTTAAAATTTGGTACTCTTGTCTCACCATTTACTTGATCATTATCGGCAAAAATTCTAACTATTAATTTTTCCGGCTAACCCCCGGCCCCGTGATCTGCATTATACCTATTTGACATTTCATTCGGATCCGTTCAACTTACCGGAGCTGCCGGCTTCTGAGGGCTGTTGGTTTAATTTTAATCACCCTGTGCTATCGAATGCAATAGCTGGATGAAAGATTAACTGAAAAAATAAATCTTCCTTTCCGAGCTTACAATTAGACTAATTAATTCTAAAACTTAAAAAATCGAATAACATTACGTTGCCAGATTCAAGTTTCCATTATTGTGAAACAAATAATATAAATAATTAAATTACGTGACCTATGCAGATGATACATTTTATGAATATAGTTATAACTTATTTAGATTTTCGAAAGGAAATTGATCTTTACAAAATATTACATATTCCATTATAATACATTTATTCTGAAATATTGTAAAGAACTGAATTAATAATATGTTTGGAATGAATGATGTGTGTTGTAAACAAAGATTTCTCGATTATTGCTAAAGAATTCATTAATTCGATATATTATAAAATCACTGAAAGTATATATATCATGAAACTTTCCTTCTATATGACGAAATGAAGGAACTAGTATGTTGAATGTTTTATTTTATTAATGGTATAATTAGAAAAAATTGTCGAAACTCTGCATATGATTTTGATATGGTTTGAAATTATTTGAAACTATTCGCGTATAAATAAGTAATTTTGAATTTATGTCATAAGCAGCAAAAGAAGTATTTATTACGAGTAAGAAAAATAAATTTTTTCCCCTTGATTAAAAGTAAACGAAAAATCTGTAAGAAAATACACATTATCTTTATGTCATGGACGTAGAAACAAAATGGAACGTACTATGTCTCGAAATATTACTTTTATTAAAAAAACATGCATTTATGTATTAAAACACATTTTATGAATTATAAATATCTTTTTAGGGGGAGAGTTTGTCTTTTGCTTAAAAAAATAATAATAATTTATATGAGAATGTGTACGTTTTTAAAGGTTCCATTATTCCATTTCTTTCCGCATCTTCAAAACTTAACGGAAGAGCCTTTTCAGCAGTAAGTAAACAGGCTCGTTTTCCATTTATAAATTTTATCACTGTGTTACTTGCACAAGTTTATGAATTCTGTAAATGAAAGCAAAACTGCTTTCAGAAAAGATTCAAATTATGCAAAGCATTAACGTACAAAAAAAGTATTTTCAGCCGGACTATTAAACTTTTTAGGGATTTTTAATTCAGAATTAGAAGTTTAGTTCAGACAGTAAGAGTACTAAGCCTCTGACGGTCAAAGAGAATTTTTTTCAACAAAGTTAGCTGCACTGCGAATCTTAGGAGTAGTACGCACTCTTGTTTGTTTCAGTCGATTGAAAACTTTTGTTGTACTGCCATGTTGAAAGGAGTGTGCCGATTTTAAATCTTGCCAGCTGCAATTTGAGGAGCGTAATCTGGTTTCTTCTCATGAAGAGAAACGCTCGTTTCCAGATTTTAATGAAATAAACGCTATTTACGGGGATGGTGTCATGAACCATACTCACGTGTACGCGTGATATCGTGAACATAAAGCTGGCAAAAAATACTCAAAACCATTGTTTCGGCTCAAAAAAACCATGACCACTTTTTTTTCGGCACCATAAAGAAATTCTCCCAACTAAATGTTTGCCCTGGGGGAAACAGCTAATTTAATGCGGTAATAAGTAACGTCAAAGAACAAAGAAAGGGAATGTCAATGAAAAAGGTGTGTTCGTCGAATGACAATACGCATTCCCACGCAGCTAACGTTACAAAGCAACGCTTGTACTCCTTCGGTTGAGACGTCATCCCCCATACCTCTCACAACCCTGATCTAGTACCTTTATATTTTAATCTTTTCCCATCTGCAAAGTCGTTTATGGGAACAAAAAGTTTTTTTTTTTTTTTTTTTTTTCTCCGATGAAGTCCAGAATGGGCAACGAAGATGGCGAGGAACCTTTTTTGCAAAAGCTTAAGAAAATTCTTCCCTCGACTGATAAAATGTAATGTAAAGGAAGGAGACTATGTCGAAAAAAGTATTTAATTATGTTTATAGATTTGTAAAATTTTCTAAGAAAACTACCACCTTTTCAATTTTTTTAGAACTACAGTGCTCTTACATTGTGGGTAGCTTCCTTAGAGGTTAGTAGAGCGTATTTAGCGTAAGGAAAGCAATACTTAAGAATTCAAATAAAGTGATATATAATTCTATAAATGACCAAATTAACTTCAAAAACATATAACATTATTATATAGGGTGATTACAAAATCCTCACAGGATTTTAATTTCCTGTATTTCGAAAGGTAATGTAAATATGAAAGTGAGTAATAGTTCATAAATAAGGAAACAGCTTAAGTTTTGTTTCATATACAGTTATTAATGTTTTGTATGCCCTCCTATTGTTAGGCGACTGATATCTTCACGGTATTTTAATTGTCCCAAGAAAAGATGGAGCATGTCGTTGCCGATCGTCTATACCGAATGAGACGCGGTTTCAGACGTAAATCACCGAGGTAAAATCTTTCAAACAATTGATAGTAGAAATACTCAATTCGTGATAAGCGAGACATGTTGAGTTTTGTGAGCTAACGGCAAGACCGACTCTATCCACTACTTCATATGAAGGTCTATCAGGATTCCTGTTTTGACACAAATACTGATGGCGAAACTAGTGCACGATTGGATTGCTCTGATAGTCCGGCCTTACAGACTCCTATTTTCTATTGAATACTCAACGCACTAAAACAAGTATTTATAATTTCGCATATCCTGAAATATAAAAAGTTTTCTGATCATTCGTTGCTGTTTTGAGAGGTATGAGACGCTGAAAATCAACTGTTTCTTTCCAGAATTACATCAAGCTTGGACATTATTTGGCACTCATCAGTAACTCCAATGGAAAAGTGAAAGTGCGGAAATAAAATATAATCTATTTTACTTCCTCCTGTGAGCACTGAAAAATGTAATAATTTTGCACTTATATCATTTTAAAACTTTTTTATTGTGTAATCACTTTAATCTTTAAAGTAATCATCTTAAAACTTTTTTATGTAATCACTTTAATCTTTAAAGTAATCATCTTAAAACTTTTTTATGTAATCACTTTATTTTTAAAGTAATCATCTTAAAACTTTTTTTTTATTTTCTTGTATTTATATTCAATATCACAAGAAATATATTGCATTCTGCAATTGAATATATTGGGAGCAAAAACCTTAAAGAAGAGTTAATAAACAAATATAGATAGTCATCATTATGACAGATTAACAGATTTTAAAATCAACAATTATTTATCTTAGCTTGTCTGCATTTAAATCGTGCTTCATTCTGTGAGTGTGTGCTCCCGCGAGTTTGTGTGTGCGTTCCACATCAAAATTACGAGGGGCATCTTTAAGTTTAAATTATCACTAACATTTAACCAAGGTACCTAGATAAAAAACATTTATTCGAATTAATTCATCCTAACGCACCTTAACTGACCTGACCTGGAATATATCTTTATTAAGAACCAGTTTCGGTCCAGAGACTTTTTCTCAGTGTACAGTAACATATCTATAGGAGTAAAACATGATGACAATTTACAAAAAATTCAACAGTATCTGATTTCCAGATGAAATCAGTAAGAAGAATGAGATTATTGGTAAAAATAATCTCGGTCGAATCGATGTCGAGTCATGGAGAGAGAGGAGAGGTTAATTGAAGTAGAGGGAGGTGGGTGTGGGCAACTGCACGCAAAGCGATTCGTTCGCTTAAACCCTATAGACGGAGGGGAGGGGAGAGTGGAGAGTACACATTAACTGATGTACAATATGCTCTAAATTACAGCTATTCATATCGATATGAATGGTTTTAGAAAGCTGGAGATCGAAGTAACTCGTGATATCGTAAAGTTTTAATTATGCTGAAAATAATCGAGATAGAAACTTAGTTTTTTATTAGTTTTAATGTTTCTTCATAATTATCCCCCAGAGTTATACATTTCTTCTAACGTCTCTTGATGAACGTCAAAGTAGAACTCGGCAGATTGAACTTTATCTTCTCCGTACTGCTGATTACCTCAATCTACGACTTACTGAAACCAAGCAAATCAACAAGAAACGCTACAATTCACAACATTACGTTCATAAGAATTAATAAACATGCAAAATAAACTTTATCCAGATAGTACGGTTATTTACTAGTAATAATTAAAACTATATGAAACCCCTGTGAATATATGTGAAAAATTTAAAGAGGGCGCTGCTTTGCTTGATTGTATTGGCAGGCCCATTATACTCAAAAGCTACATCAGCATCAAGTAATTCAATAAGACCAACGCTCAAAAAAAATGGGCAGTACTCGAAATTTCTTAGGATCAAAATTCACAACACACTCTTCTCACAACTGAACTGTGTCTCCAATTTTCACTCATAGCATGAAAACATTTACTCTAAATTTTTTCAACACATTCTGAGCTGAAAAGCCACTTCTCGGTCTAGGTGCCGGCAAAACTGTCATCGTCAACAACGCTTGATTGTTTTGTGAAAGAGGCCACTCCCTCGTCTTGTTGTTTTAAGTTTGAGAGCTTTGGAAGGATGAAAGGTGAGGGATATTTTGTGCGGGGCTCAACTTTCAAATATAATTTTAAGTGAAACTCAAATTAACTTCCGAGGAAAGAATGTTATATTGAACGAGACTCCAAAGTGAAAGACATAAATGTAAGCCGAATAGGATGAAACCTAGCAGTTCATTAATTAAAAAGCTTTTTTTAAAGTTCTAATTTAAAAAAAAATCAGTTTTTCAAAATAACATTGTCATTTACAAAACAATAATTATTAGTTTTTTTAATGAAGCCGTAACTAATTATGAAATCTTTACATTAAGTTTAATAATAAATAAAACTCAAAAATTCTGTGCAAGCATAAGATTCAATTCCTTCGCACGCGGGAGATTTTAAAAGCTTAGCAATCCCGGTACTAAGCATAAGAAAATTTTAATGAGGAATATAATAACTTTGTTTTTCACTTAAAGTTATATTTGAAAGTATGTCTTCATTAAAATAATTTATCCACTCATCCGGACTGTTATATTTTTCAATTCAACCGTGCAAATAACGGATATACCAACTAGCTGTCCGGATTCAAGTCTTAATTATTTAAGATTCATATAATTTGAAAGTCATCGTCTTAGATTTTTATTGTAGGTTATCAATTTAATATTAGAATCACACCAAATATAATGTTTTATGAAATTTAGAAGAGGCGAACCCGATAAAGATGCAACATAGCTACCAATCAACATTTAAATATATAATACTCTAAATGAAAATTTCTTTAATAAATATTTCTTCTAATTATATATCAAATATAATGTAGAAGATCACTTTTGTTCGGCACCATTGTCCGGCTGAATTAGTGGTTTTAAAGGATAATCGAGAGTCTATAAATTTTATTAAGGTTACTATAGATAAAACAAATAGACAAAAATTAAAACGATATTAAAGCATGTATTTAATGCGCGTACGCACATTCCGCACCTGTTTAGATATTATAAATATCAGACAAAGTATTTCATCTCCTTCTGTCAACTAAAATTTAAATTCAAACTTTAAACATTAATTTTACTAAACATTCTTTTATTGATAAAAAAAACAGCAGAAAAAATTAATTCAGCACACTGATGGTTTAAAAAATTTGTTACGAGCTACTCTAGTAACCATCTTAAACTTCTTAGTATTTATTAGCACTTGAAAAAAACCTGCTGGCCTTAGCGAACAATTTACCGTACTGCACATAGTACGAACACGGATGCAGTAACCTGTCAATGTGATATGTAAATCCCTAGAAAACATGAAATGCTGTACACTGAATCGTGCTAAGTATATTTAAGTGAAAATTGACAATTAAAATAAACACTGAAAGAAAAGGCAAGCAGAGCTATATCGCATCCTGGCCGTCAAGGTCAACAAACTCTTGAATATGCAAAAAAAAAAGTTCGAAAGTGAGCTGCAGCATTGATGCCAGATTAAATACTATATCCAACCATAGAATGTCTGATTAAAGAGAGCTTTACTGAAGAATGTTTTTCTAATTATTTGAACGAAATCCCTTTTATACATCAGATATCGTTTAGTATATACACATAACATGGCCTTTTTCAGGGACGTTATATCTTCGGAGTTACCTGTATACTAATGAGGCCAATTTACAAAAATTAAGGAAGATATTAAAGACAATATAATACAATTAGAACATTGATATACATATTTAAAATATCCGTTATGATTAAAAATAATGCTCTGTCATTAAAGAAACTAATATTATTAAAGCAATTTGATGAAGTAATTGCAATGTTATGTACCCACGTTCATAAAGCAAATTTAAAAAAGAAATTTTAATAACATTTTTTTTTCCAAAATAATTATGATTATCGGATCTATAATAACCATCCTGCTTCAATTTTGAAATTCTTTTCACGAAAAAAGTTTTTTATTATTGTCAATTTGTTGCTCAGTTGGGAAATCTTGTTTTAAAATAATTTAATTAAGGCATAAAAATATAATTGAAAGAGCTTTCATAATCTATTTAAGATCCCCATCTTTGAAATTAAAATTAACGACCCGTCCTGCGAGCTCAGAAATTTCTTATATTAAAAGAGTGAAAAACATGCCATAAGGGAGCATTATATCTTATTAAGTATATTTGAAACATATCTTTTTCTTTCCTTTTATTCTATGGTTTTAAAAAACCAATCTAATGACTTAAATGATCTTTTAAAATTCTTATAACTTTTTTTTTATTGTTTCCTCAGGTTAATGTGTAAATAAACTTGTTATTCTGTATAAATGAATAAACGACATTTAATAAAAGCATTTTTTAATAATTGGTTTACATTTAGAAAAAAAGGAGTTTATCTTAGCATACTTAACCTTTAATAGATATCTTTTTTATCATTTTTCCTCTATATTTAACGTAAATATTAATTAAAATTTTCCTAGATGTTAATGATGAATTTTAGAAAAATAATTTATTTGCATACTCCTATTTGAATGATATTTAATCTTTGTATATTACAAAATTCTTATATACTTTACATAAGTTTCTTCTTTGAATTTTAGCAATTTTTATACTAAGACATTTCAAAATATTAATTAATATATTAATCCCGAGTGTACTATATGATCTTTCATTTAGTATTACATTTCCATTTTCATTTGATAGGTCTAAACTAGCGTCCCATTTAATAATGAATTTACATGTTTCACTAGGAAAATTGTGATATTGAACCTCTCGATCGATACTAGGTAATAAAATGCATCAAACCAGACTTGTCCATCCCAAAAGACATTTCGGGATGCTTTGGAAACGCTTTTTATTTCGGAAAATCCTTTATATATATATATATATATATATATATATATATATATATATATATATATATATACACAAAAAGGAAACTTTAAAACAGTGAATAACGAATTTATTACTATTCACAAGAGAGAGAAAGGCAGATACATCAGGAAGGGTGGACAATAAACGTCAACCCACTGCGATAGTTAAGATCGAAGTGCCAGAAGATTTTCTTCGTTTATTTCTCCAGGAGAGTTAAGAAGGGGTGGGGTTAAGCAAATGGGAATATCCCTATTAGTTCAAAGAGTGAGAAATGCAGAGCTTAGCATTTCTTTTGAAATCTTGGGATCACATAAATTGAAACGTAAATTAAAGGAATGAGATCACGAAATAACGATAAAAGTATTACTATGATCGTTTAAATATAGGATAAATTAAGAAATTACTTAAACTTAAGAAAAATCATTGTGTGTGTGCGTGAGCGAGGAATTCGGTTAATCCGCTTTTTTTTTTAAATTTTGGCTCTTTTAATTTCAATTCAAATTCTCGCGTTAAAAACTACTACTACTTTCACCACTCGAGCCCTGGGCAGCAATTAATCCTCCCAACTCTATTTAAAAAATCAAGAACAATCTACAACAAATTAAGGGTAATTACATTTTATTGAATTATATGTATTTCTACAAAATATAATTTGTATTAATAAAAACTGTCCTGCAATTGTAACTCAATGCTTAACGATCAAAAAATACCGAGTAGTCAGTCTGTCTAGAACCATACACTCCTGGATAAAATATATCAGGCTTATGGGAGACAGATTGGCTGCTGCTAATTCATATGATCCAATGTTCGCTATCCATCCCCGCGTCTCGTAATATTCGCCAGCACTCTTCAGTAGGTTTGTGTTAGGTATATACGAGGATGGTCGTAAAAGTTTCCGAACTTAACACGATGATAGCAACACTTGTCACTAAAAGCTAGAGAATGCGGTTGTGTATCTTTTCATAGGTATTCACCAAAATTTCAGACATTTAGGATGTGCTTTGGTTGTTTCAGCGAATCGAATTTTTTCCATTTTTGCAAAATTTTTGTGAAAATGGAAAAAATCGAGTATTGAGTAGTTGTCATTAAATATTTGGTTTTGAAAAGCCTTCGCAAATCAAAGATGAATTGGACTTTGTGTACGAGGACTACGCACGATCATATACCACCTAGAAATTTTGGGTAGCTGAATTCCCTAAGACTGTCTCAAATATTGCATCAAACTATTCAGTTCATTTTTAACGTTAACTTCACATAAATTATGTTAGACAAATTAAATTTTAAGTTCACTTTCGCGACATTTATTGATGAAACTTCAAAATAAATCTTTGAATGAATTTTATATTCCTAAATGTAATCGATACGTTTTCTGAAACTCTAATTTACAACCAAATAATTTTGTGCTATTCGTGGTTTTCTCTTCACTAACCTGGGGATTTTTTGTAATTTGAATAGATTTAAATTCCAACTAACAAATATTCTAAATTAATATATCTTTTAATTAAAAAATATTTTTTCGAACAGTTTGATTACTTTTACTTTTCTTAAATGAAATTTTAAAAAGAAAGAAGACATTATCAAAATATCTCCTTTTATGGCAACATTCACCAACACTGTAGCATCTCATTTTATTTTCAAATTATTCAATGAACTTGAGAGAATGAAAGACGGCATGAACAATCATTAATTTTATACAAATGTTTGTTCTCTGATGGCGTGGAAAAATTAAAATGTTTAATAACAGCAAGAACAAATTTATTTATGGAATGTATTTATACTTTCATTTCAAAGTAAACAAATGGGAGTGCATAGTATTCTGAAAGAAAAATGCACAATATTTCAGTTAATCCTGATTAAAATTAAAATTGGTCATTTTTTGTCGTCTCCGCTTTTCCCCCTTATATTATCATATAGAAACTATCGATGGCTCGTTCTTCGTCAAAAATGAGCTATTACTTACAAAAATTGAGTGACAAATACCCTTTTGTGTTGTAAGTGGTTTTTGACTAAATTTGAAATGTTTTTTTAAACTTTATAATTGTATGTATTATCCCGTTAGCACCAGTGTTTAACGTCCACCTGTAGAAGGCGTCTTGTAAGAGGTGAGTGTAAGATTACACTAATACAATCCTTGAATTTCGGTGAAGTATTTTTAGCAGCTTTTAAATGCTATTTAATATATTTTTCTTACCGACACTTATATTGATCAATACTTTTCAAGCATTTTTTTATTTTTTGTAATCATATCGTGATAGAAATATGTATTTCTCATTTATTCTTACCGGTAACATCAATCGACTAGTGAACATTTATACATTCGATAATTATGCCAAATGATATCGTTGATTGTAGAGTAGCCAGTCAGCCACTGCTTTTCTTTGTAAGAGAGCAGCGTTGCCCGAGGAACACCACTTGGAGGTCGGCTACTTTTGTCCCTCAGGGCTGTCCTTCCTCATCTCACTCCGGTCGCAATCCTTTTGGACAGCCCCGGGGAAGTCTTGCGACAACCCTTTTACACACATTCCTTTATGAACTGGATCCACCTGCTTTGTCTCTAGATCGGGTGAAGTGGAAGAAGTGACGTGCGTTGATGGGAATGGGGCGTGGATCAACGCATCCACAACAAAATACCCAGCATGCATTTTTGAAAAGTGAACACAATATCTTAAAAATCTTTCATTTCAACAAATAATTTTGAAAAGGGATTGCCAAACAAATGAAGGTCTGAAATTAAAAAGTGTGAACGAAAACGCTATGTTAGCCACTGTAGTCATAAAAATTTGATCAAAAGTGAGAACATGCCGGGTGCCCTCCTGGAGGGTCTTTAAGGGTAACTAGCCCACATTCGTTTGACATACGGGGGAACCAGGGAAACCCCATGCAGCCAGCCCGACGAAGAAATTGCTAAATAAGCGAAAAGAGTCTTCATCTTCCAGTTTGAAGAGCTTCGGTGCTCGGCCACTGGTGGGGCCTAAAGAAATGCGCTGGTGAAAGGGAGTGGACCAGCGCTGCCACTTTTATATGTCGCATAATCGTGATTTTATAATAATTATCACACTATAGATGTTGAATATTATTTATCTATATGAGTTCTATTCAACATCACGTTTGTATCAATCAAATTTGAATTGCTTAATAGATATTTAGAAGAATTTGATATCTGAATGCGTACACTATTTTTCTCATTAATTTAAATCATATAATTCTGTGAAGCTTTGATATTGACGGCTGTACCAGAAAAAAAAAAGAAATTTTTTACTTAGAAATGATAATTTTTTTAAAGTACATATTTATTTTTAATTCCTTAAATCGGATATTTGATTTATTTATAAAGTGTTAAGGATGAAAATTTATATAATAAATGAGTCTTTATTTGCCTAGCTATAAAATACTGCTCCGAAATTATTACATTAAAGGCTATAATTCATTATGATATTCTTTTTGCATTAAGTTTTAGTGGGAAACAGTTAATTGGTATAAATAGTTCATTTGGTTCCTATAAAAAGACAAAAATAATTATTATATGATCAACTTAATATACAAAGAGTGGACAAAAATGAAATACTCATATATGATATAATGAAAATATACAGTATAGAAAAAGGGGGAAATATTTGTCTTGTAATTTTGAATTGTAATATTATCTTAATTTATAGCGACCTTTTTAATCACTTTTTTTGTTAAAATCTATTTCTTATACTAAAGCATCAGAATTGAGGATGACGAAATATTTCAAAATGATTTTCTATGAATATCTGTCAAATTCTTGTTTCATTCATTTAGTTCTTATAAAAAAGACATCTTTAAAATTTAAAGATCTTTCTGATGTATGTGAAGTTTACTTGAAAGTGTTATTCCCCTTAAGTCATTGTAATTTAGCTTCAATTTATTCAAATCTTTTCCAACAGTAACATTTTACTTAGGGTTTCTCTCTCTCTCTCTCTCTCTTATTTCTTATTGTGATTTGCATTCAGAACTTAATTTTTATTCTTAAAGTAGAAAAATATTAATGTAATACTAACAAAATCCATAAGTAATTGTAACACAATCCACGAGAAAAAGATACAAAAATTTAGAAGCAATGTGAATCTGGGTTAACTTTTAGATTTCTGTAATTGATTTAAATTTAATTTACCAACTATCCATGAGTGATTCGATGAAAGTAAGTTCTCAGTGCCAATATAAAAAAAATAAGAATAAAGTACCAAGAACAAGTATTGTATAATTTTTAAATTCATATCTCAATAAATTTGTTAATTGAATTTCAAAAATTATAATTTATAGAAATAAGAAATTCTGGTAAAATATCTCATAAATAACTTAAACAAGTTAAATTAAAATCATAATTTTTTTTTAAGTTTTAGAAAAATAAGCATTTTTTAGTGGTTTACATGAAAATTTTCATTCCGGTTCCTCCGTATTAATTTATTTAATTTGCACTGCTGTTTTTGAATTATCGATTTTAATTGAAGAAAAATTGTTTTAAGAATTCTATTTGTAATTTTATGGCCAGTATTAGATTTCAAAAGGTTTTTTTGCTGCAATTAACGGTTATTTTAATATTTCGATTAGTACAAAAAAAATTATACATCTTGGTATGAGATATTACGGAAGTGACATTCAGTTCATTCTTTTAAACAAAATATTTCAAATGGCTGATTTCTCGATTATAGGTTTATGTATAACTTTTGAAAGACATATGTATAGTGTTTAATGTATTTCAAACTGAATTGCAGTTTCTTTACCAAAATTCTATTAATTAATTTTCAATTCAGTTTGCACGTTCAATTGTTTTTTTTTTTTTTTTTTCATGTGAGTAATATGAACTTATTTCTCAAACTTTTAAACCATCATTCATAAATGATCAAAAGAGAATCCGTAAAAATGCCAAAAGTAACGCAATTTACTTTCAAAATTTTTTTTCTCCAATTTGTGAAAATATTCTTAATGGTTTTAAAATTTTTATATAAATTTTCAGTGCAATATTAGAAAATTCTGATCTAAATTATTTTGAATAATTGATAGAATATATTAAAGACACAAAATCTCTTTTCTAAATTTCTATTTTTTTAAACTCATTTAATTAGAATCAAATATTTGAAAAGTAAAAACTGATTTGAAAATAAAAAATATAATTCTCCTAAGATTGTGGCTTAATGTTGTATGACTTTCGGGAATCCCTCTGTTTTCTTTATCCGTCAGTAATCTGACGTTTCGAAACAAATATTCATTTTTTTTCAGGAAATTTCGGAAATTGATACACTTTTTTATAAACAACCGTTTTCAATATGAAAGGCATTTCCTATTAAAGACTAGTCGCACTGTTCATAAGGTCGTAACGTAAAAATATTAAATGGCTTGAAGTTTTTATTCTAAATGGCGATATATCGCAAAAGAAAAAAAAAGTAATTTCGGAAAATAATTGCTTATACGTAAATATATATCTGATTTAAGCATACTAAAATTTCTTAGCTATATCAACGATAAATATTTCTAAATTCAAAAATAAAATATTAAATTTGTTTTCTTGCATCATATTGAAACAAATATTCATCTTTTATTGTGGACATTTTGGAAACTAAGTCGCTTTTTTTTAAAACAACTGAAAGAGAAAAGTAATGCCTTACGAAGTCTAATTAAATCTAATAGAACTTCTGTTAAGGTAATATTAAATGATTCAACTTGCTAAAATTTGACACTCTTATTAGCGATATATCGCCAAACTAAAAAAGGATTTTCAAAAAAAAAATTAATTAGACATAAATATATTCGAGGTTGGTAAGCTAAAATTTCTCAGCCGTTTTAAAATGTTGATATAGTAATAAATATAGTATATCTTTAAAAAAAAAATACTTAAATTTCTTCCATGAATAAAAGATTTTAAGATTATTGCCTGGTAAAACAAAGTCTGCAGTATTTCAACAAAAAAGAATGGAATTTCTAAAATGGATGGCTTAATTTGGAAGTCATTTAATATTTTAGTTGGTAGATTAATATGTGAGCTAATCCTCAAACGTAATAAACTTCATGAGAAAAGTTAATACAAAAAACTAACCGGCAATATTTGGGATACATATATCATCTAAGGTATTTTATTCTTTTTAACAATATCACTCATGATTTCTCAAAAAATATAATTATTATTGTATCACAAAACTGCATATTGATGTATATGTTTTAAATTACAAAAAAAATGATTGATTGTTTTCATTTAACTGGATATTAATTGCCATTCAGCGCCAAAATGATCCAAAACTAGTAACTTTTATACATAGTGATACAAATAAACATTAACGATCACTGAAAAATTAAGAGATGTAAGTGCACCACGCCCTAATATTTTATTGTACAAGTAAATAAAAATATGAGATAAAATTCATTTAATAATGTCCGGCTTCACATATTTGCTTTTTTATTATTTTATAAAATGTTTATTCATTCATGAACCTATATGTATTGTTTGACGCAACACAAAAACAGTATGTCATGAATAAAATATGTAACCAAGTATTTTAATAATTGTATTCTTCTAAAGATGAATGTATGTCTCATAATGAAAACTTCAAATATTTTATAACGAACAAAATAATCCTGATTAATATTCTTACTATTGTTCAAAGAGAGAGAGAGAGATTTCTTTATCCCTAGCCTCACAAATAGGTTAGAATATAGTGCAAATCACAAAATAAGACAAGTAATATTAATATAAAACATGTTGCAAAATGTTTTAAATATATATAAATTTTGACTTCGAAAATCTGGGATATAGGCAATGGTAGTGATGATCTAATATAACTGATATTTACTTACATCTAGGGACGAACCACCTTAAGAATAGCCCGGGGGCCCGGGTGCGGGCTACTCACCCTTGGAGATCGTCTTACCTTCCTTCTGGTGATTTCGGGAAGTTCTGTGGAAACTTTCTTCCGGTTGACATGAGGTGTTTCTAGAACAGCACTTACCTCGGTCTTGGAAATTTTCCGCACTCCCGGATCAGTGATCGGACTTACTTTTTTAAGCGGTTCGAATTCCTTACTTTCACAACCCTTACTTACTTCTGACTGTACTAAAGTACTTACCTGTTGTGAAGGTTCGCCACCTTTAGGTTCGAATAGGGTACATACCTGTGGTGGGCTTTCCTCCCACTCCATAATGTCGTTCTCAAGCTCCAAATAGCGTACATACTCCCAGTCCATCGGCTCCTCGGCTTGGATGCAATCTTCCCAGTCCATGGGCTCTACAACGAAAAACTCAGGCAAAATATCAATAAAAATAGCCATTGTACAATAATCAGCAAATCGCTAGCCAAAATCAATTGCAAAGAAGCTACAAAATGGATAAATAAAACTAAATATTAAATAAAACTTAGAACATAATGTAAATAAATTAAAAATCTAAGTAAGTAGGTTGATTTTTAACGAATTAGATCAAATAATTTGGCACTTTTTCGATGATTTTCGCAGAACAACTCGTAGCGTGTTCACTCGTTAAATTCTCCAGCCAAACTGGCAAATTTGGCTTGAAATTTCGTGTTCTATGAATTTTAACCAATCAAATTGAAAGAAAATGAAGTGAAAGTTTAAGTGCTTAAAAATACTGGAGTTGAGTTGTTTTCAATTAATAAATCTTTTTGTTTTTACCATACTAGCTTAACTTTTTTCTTTGTCCATTTCTCAAAACGATATAATTGAAAATTATATTTTGAATTGATGTGCCAAAGTTTTTAAGATTTCAAGTAAGATAATTTATTTAAATATTAAAAAGTGATGTTTTACTTTTTATCTTTTTAACTTCAGTTTATTTTTTTATAAATTAAGCGGAATTCTAAGGACATTAATTACTATGTCGTTTGCATGATTTAAAATTTTTGGAAAAATCTTTGCCGCAGATGCTTTTAAAAATATTTCTATCAAAAAGAGATTTATGAATAATATGAAGTAATTGCATGGACTTAATATAAATGAAATAAAACGTATCATTTTAAATCGTTCGCTTTCACTAGGTATAAAATTTAACTCAATTTGGGTTTCTTATTTCAAAGGGAATAATCAAGATAGTGAGCAAAAAAAATTTATGCCTGGAAAAGACATAATTTTAGCAGAATTTCATATCTGATCAATGATGCAATTTGTATTTATTATATATTTTTACCATTGACTTCAAATCATATTGCTTGAATTAAGTTTATTGTGGCTACACTACGTAAGATTTGTGTAGATATTAGTATTGCCAGTTATAATGCCGACCCTGTCATTTGACCGTGGCTCAAAATTACATGACGTCTCTGCGTTATGCTAAACGAGACATTGTGTTGCACAGAAATAAGCAGCCAGTAAATTTAATAAGCTTTCGCACAAGAATTGTTCAGAAAGTTAAAGTAAAATGAAAAAAATTTAAAAAACTATTCAATAAATAGAGGAATTTCTGGTGTTTGTCGCTCACATTTACAAAGAGTTAAATATATTTTTTTGGCTGAATGTTATTTGTGACTGCACCTTGGTGACAGTAAACAAAATAGCGCTAAAGCGTGCGAGAGATACGCTTTACCGGAATGACAATTTTTTCAAACCGATGCTGTTAGAAATTATTTTAATAGGACTTTACGGGGTCTGGAGCTATATTGTTTTCCGTCGCCAAGGCGCCAGCGGAGAACTTGTTTTTGGTGTACATAACCCTCACGGTCTTTAATCCGCAGAATTTACTATTGATATAAGATGTAGCTGAACTTTGGTTTCTCACTAACTCAGAAGTTAAAATTGAATACATGAAACATTTAGTGAAATTAATCTAGCAATAGTAAACTATTGCTTGATAATTACTATCTGAGAATTTAAAATTTTTACTTAGTTAAATGTAGTTTAATTATTATAGTGGTGTTGCTTGGAAAAAGCTATTTTATGAGAAATTTATAGGTTGGCTGGAGTTTTTCTCTCAAGATTGATAGGGTGTCTTCTGATTGGTTATTGTGGAATTTGGTTATCAGAGGATGGGCGTTTTAAGGAAGGAATTTGTTGTTTTGTATGACGGAGTTTTTTGAAGATGTTTTAGGGAAATGATTTAATAATTTATTTATTAAAATTTCTCTGATTCTATGTAGTAGTCGATTATTTCGTATTAGGGTGTAGTTTTCTATTGCTTGGATGATTCTATTTGTTCATCAAGGCGTGGTCTAAAACATGGAGATTTTACCTAAATTTCTCTCTCTATTCATTAAATGAGATGCATTGAACAAATTAATAACTTTTGTTTAATATCTATCACGTGAATTTTAGTTAAGATAATGTAAAGCAGATTCTAAAATGTAGGAATTGATAATAAAACGCGACCAAGATTCTGTAAAGGCTCGGTTGCAAATTTTGTTTGTTTTCAGCTACTTAACAAAGTAGTAACAGATCAATCAAAAACAGTTCTTTTGAGTACAATATGCACGCTCATAAAAAATAAATACTCAAAATGGGTCGGAGTGAGATGTTAGATGATGGTTCATGTTTGTGTACTGAGGTGTTTGCAGAAAGGTTGCACAATTAAAAATGGAAAAAATAAATGAGTTGTTTTTGTGTATTAATGATACAACTATGACGGTGAATGAATATTTAAGATCTCAATAGCAAAGAAGATCTCAATAGAATTTCACACATGATTTCAACATGCACGAAATCATGTGTGAAAATCCGCATCGTTAAAAAAATTGTTCTAGCAAAGTTTTGAAAAAAGAAAAAAAAAAAGATTTAGCCACTAAAGGTGCTAACTTTTTTTTTAAAAAAAATAATCATTCAATTATTGAATCAAACATTAAAATACGCAAATGGTAAATTATTAAATTGAATCTCTTTTAAACTATACTTTGTTTCACCTTAACTTGGCAGCTCTGTAGAAGTTATGGCGTGCGATTCACAGCTGTTATCATAGAAATTCGGGTTACACTGGGAGCAGGGGGTAACTAATAGCCAACGAAATTCTCCAAATTTGGCGAGGAAAGAAAAAATGCGCACGAAAATTTTTTTTTACAGCGTTTTTCTGAATTTCACTTGGTGTGTGTGTCATCAAATTTTCGATCGTTAATTTAACCAACTTCCCATCAAGCTAGAGCTTTGAAATTTTGGGAATCGTTCGTACTCGCCTAACAATGCAATATTTAGACGTTTGCGACAAGTTTTAACTCATATTTTTTTAAATAATGCAGTTTAGCCCAATCACTTGGCGCAATTTGAATAATTGCCAAACTTGGCGAATTTTTGAATGTTAAGTCCGCTTCGCGGACCAATTTAGCAACATTTGGCAAAATACCGCCAAATAATTCCTGTCTCCAAGAGTGGTTTGACTAAACTGTATTCCAACCATTTAATTTACCGGATTAATTAATTTTAGTTAGTTTTAACGTTGTTATGTATTTCACTTGGTGTGTGTCTGTATGTATGTGTATCAGTGTGTCATCAAATTGTCTATTGTTAATTTAACCAACTTCCCATCAAGCTAGAGCTCTGAAATTTTGGGAACCGTTCTTATTTGCCTAACAATGCAATATTTAGATTTTTGCGACCAGTTTTAACTAATATTTTAATAATTTTTTTAATAAACTTTGAAACCATACAAAAACGTTGGTTTTTTTTCAAATTATTTATTATAAGTACTCAGTTTTGATTCTATTAGCTCAGTTATAACACCCGTTATTAAAACAAAAATTTCTATCATGTTTTATATCTTTATCTAAGCTTATCTCCAAATAAGCTTTATGAATTATTATTAGAAATCGCTTGTATTTTGATATTTCAAATAATTAAATACATAAGGTGGTTTAAAATACCAAACTAACCTTTTATATGAGTATTAATGACTCCTCCTTTCTTTGCATTTAGGTGCAAATGAACCTACTGTTAAATTAGAAAAAGAAGCTTCATAATTGCTTTTAATTTTTTTGTCTTGCCACACTCGATTTTGAGAATGCCCTTCATTCGCCCAGATCTGATTCAAATAGTATATTGTCGCATTTTCTTTCTTTAACTCAATAAATTTTCTCAAATTATTTCTAAGCCTTAAAATGATGTCTTATCTTTTAAGAAGCACAGTAGTCTTACTTTTCTCGAATGAAAATCCCATATACTTCAATATCCTATATAAGGAAGTCCAGCGTTTCTTTCTCAAAAAATATCGGTATCACCGCTCGTTTCTTTCTGAACTTTGTTAAACGAAGGAATCTCATTTCTACAACAACAAAACTGAATTTTTTGTCGAATGCATGATAATGCGAAGTCATCATACTCTATCTGCCTTCTTCGCTAACTGACGGCACCAAGTCGTTTCTTCCAGGAGAACTTAAATGGTTTAATGGCTTTTCTTTTTCCCGAATGAAAAATTGTTCTTTTAGAAACACTAGTTATTTAAGAAACATTTTTAACACGATCTAATCCACAGATTCTCGAGGTTTTACTTCTCGAAGTCAAGAATAATCATCAATGTATTTCTTCGGGCTTCATTTCGGATTGATTTTCCTCGCTTTCCTGTTTTATTCAGAGTGATCGCTGAAATTCCTTCTTCGGCTATGTTTAGAATGTCAAAAAAAAAAAAACGAAGAAAATAGCACGAGAGATGAAAAATTAAGTATGAACGATAGCAAAGTTGAAAAGGGAATGACACAGAATTGGAGAGGAAGCGTATCAAGCTAGCCAAAAATGTTACCTTGGAATCTGTTTTTCAGCCAAATTGGAAATTCCTAACGTCACTGTTTCGACTATATTCATCTGCTTAGCTTAGAAAATAAATAATTTAAACATGTCCTTTACTTGAAATATATCCTTAAAATCATAATATCTATAATGTATGGTATTTGTTTTCACAAATTTCTATTCATTTTTTAGTTTAAATTCCAAAACAAGATAGAACTATTTTTCAAGTGGATTGGTACATTCTCTACTTTTCTCAGCGCTGCCAAGTTGAGATGAAATGGAGTATAACTGCAATTAGAAACATAGAAAACGATAAATTATTAAATTCTACATATTTTAAGCGAAATGCAATTATTGCTACCGTAAAATGAAAACAAACCAGTTACGTGGATTTAACATTTTATTTTGAAAGGTGATCAGTGACACCACTTTATCATTGACTAAATAATAGAGGCGTCTAAAATAATATTGCTGGCTAAAAATGGTGCCAACCGACCAAATACTTCATCAACTCCTAAAATATTTCTCCCACTACAAATTTAAAATATTCTGATATTTAAATTCCTCTTATTTCGAAGTTTTGCCAAGTATAAAAGGTAGATTTTGAGAAACGTATTTTTTGAAAGTTTAGAATGTATTTTGCTTATACAATTTTGTCTTTCATAATTTTTTTGTTTTGAACATTTGGCATCTGTTTATTATAACGAAATCAGCGATAAAGATAAGATAAAGTTAATACGGGTAATGTACAATGAATGGGCAAGTATTTACTGTGAATTACTGAAATAGATTTTTTTCCTATAACACTAGTCAATAATTATATTGTAATTAGTGACTAAACTTATTAGAAAAAAAAATAATAAGACTAGTCACCAATATGAGTGTTTTTTCTTTTAAAACTATTAACAATACATTTCTTTTTAATTTTTTATCAATTTAAAACTGCATATTGTAATTGCATTTGAATTAAATAGACTGATAAAATAAATAGAAAAGAGACACCTTGATATTCAAGCATTGTGGCTATTTTGGCGTTAAAACGAACTTGAAAACAATTAAATCATTTTCAGCATAATCGTTATAATTGCAAGTATAAAAAATTGATTGTAACGTGTTCTTTATGTAATGTATTGTAATTAACTTGCTATGACGCTTTTCTGCAACGTTACTCACAAAAGGGAAAAGAGACAAAAACAGACATTTCGCTGGCCAGAAAAGGAAGCAACGGCCCTTTAACTAAGGCGACGAATTTGGTGGCTTGGCGACTTTGGTGACAAAACAGTTATTGTAGAAAATATTGAAATTTTAGCAAAATCAAAAGCGTGAGGTAAGTTGTGGACTTTTCTAGAATTTTCTGTGGGATGTCACACCTGGCCGGAGAAGTTATAAATAAGGAGAGATACTATGCCAAATCGAATCGATTATTGATTGCATTAAAAGTGGTCGACATTAGTTAAGCAAATCTCTTGATGGTTGCTTGGCCGAGGGAACTTTCAGTCTACTTTGGAAGTGCAGAGTATTACTACGTAGTTATGTCCACAGTTCAAATACTCTTTTCTTAAACCAATAAATAACTTTACTGAAACTAATTTTTCGTAAAATAATAATAGCTTTTGTCCTTAATCTTCTTGATCATTTTAACTTGGCTGGATCAAATATAGCAAATATGTATTAACTATTCATTCATACTATCTAGTTATAACTGTAATTATGTTTCCAAGTTTAAAATGAAAGGAATAAATTTTAGTTTATTAAAGAAGCTCTGAATTAGTTAGTAAAGTAAATATTACATTCTATGATTTGCTTCATCAATTAGATCTTTTTTATATTTTTGTTTCATAGAAACACAAATTACTGTAGGAAATAGAACATCCTTTTCAAACGTGAATTTCTTATTTTGCGAATTCCACAAATTAAGTTTTACCTTAAACGTAATACCATTCATTTACATATCATTATACTACGAGTTATTTTCTACAGAACATAATTCCTTCATAGTTCGAAATATAAATAGTTAATTGTAAGAAATACTTATGATGGAGAAAACATAGTATTATACGTTTATTTAGAATTACATATCATATGAAGTACGTTCTGAAATATATTGTATGAAGTACATTTCAAGAAGTGAGTTATATGAATTGTGTATCGTTAAGTATATTTATTAAGAAAATTATGCGAAATAGATATGGTGAAATACATATGAAATGTATAATATATGCAGGGTACATTATATATACTCGTATGGTATATGAAGTGAATTATGAAGTACATTATATGAATTTCATAAAATGAAATTTGTATGAAAAACGCGGTATGGATATGAATGAAGTATATTAACGCGTTCGCTCCTAGCGTATCACATGCGATACGCTCGTGTTGGCTCTCCTGTGCCCAGTGTATCACGGGCGATACGCTCCGCGAGTGTTATCTACGGCTCAGCGTATCAATAGAGATAAGCTCGATGAGAACGTTTTATTTGATTTTTTTAATGTTACTATATAGCGTTACAATACCACGAAATCTATATGGATAGGTTATTTCGAGTGTTGACCTTAGTGATATGGGCTTGAATTTCACTTCTGGCTACCAGGGGGGGAGTAATTGTTAAAAGCACGTGCTGCGGCACGGATCTTTAAATGTAATGACATGATTTAAAGAGTGTACTTGCTTTCGGTTAGCATTTTTTCTTCTTGTTTGTTTCTTAGAAGTTCGAAGGAGACCCTTTATGGGGGTTAGGGCTTTTGGTAGCAGATGTTCTCAGCTGTTCGTTTCATTCAGTCAGTTTTTATTTGTAGCGACAGTCATGACGAAAAGAAAGTATTTATCTGATACCGAGATTTTCGAAATAATGAATGAATCTGACAGTAATGTTAGCGAAAATAATTCAAATCTGTACATAGACATTAAAGTAAAAAAAAAGGACTAAGATGTGCCCTTTGCTCAAAATCTTGCGTGAAGCGTCAAAATATGTGTGTATGACATGAGACGTTGTACTATGCATTGATTTTTTTTGTATAAATATACCATACAGCAAAATAAGATTTATCTTTTATATCTATATATTCCATATAATGGTACATCATTATACCATGAAATTTATGTAACGTATGTAAATATATTTTGTATTTTCTTAAAAGTATGATTTTTTTATGTAATTTTATGTATAAAACATTGAATTTTCGATTAAATATTTTTTTCTTTTTTATATATTAAGTTTAAGGCATTTTAAATAATATATGTAAATATCAAAATATTTCAATAAATAGCTGATTTTAGACTAATTTTTTCACGAATTAGGCTTAATATCTAAAATCGTCTGAGCACAGCGTAACACTCCGCGGTAAGAAGCCGCGGACCCAGAGAAGCACTTCTTTTTTCTCCCTCCGGTAGCGAAAGGTTTTAAAGGAAGCATTTTATGAAGTATAGTAAGTGAAGTCCATTAGTAGCTTATAAAGTCCGGGGGTCATTCAACACATACCACTATTAATATTTCGTATGTTTTGCATTAAAAAAGACAAGAAAAAAAAATGGAATTGTTTTCAAAATCCTTTTGAGCCTCTAAAATTTGTATCGTCTTTCAACAAATAAAAAAGAAAATAGAGTTTCCTAGGTCCATATTCCTATAATAAAATTCTTCTGACTCAGGTAAAAATGCTTCTTTTCAATTATAAAAAAATGTTTTCAAATTTTCATCACAAGAAGAATTCTTGGCAATTTTGATTTTTTCTTCGGAAACAAAACTCCTCTGTAAACAAACAAAGTATGCTTTACCAAAGTATTTTTTATCCTTTTATGCTTGCAAAGCTAGTGGTTTCATAATTATCTGAATTTTTAAGAATTCCATTCTCCCAAAAGAACAATGTTGGTTATTAAATAAATATACTTATGTGATTAAATTATACAAGAATAAAACTTCAGCTTCTATCAAACATCACTTTTTTTCTAATTCCATGAACACCTACTATAAACGACTGTCACCAAAAAGGTTTCAAAAATATCATGCGTATGGATTTGATACACTATTTCTTTAAAAACATTCTTAAATTCGAGTAGAATAATAAATTTAAATTTCATTGCATCATAAATATATTTATCCAAAATTATGAATTAATGGAATCAATTTGTAAAATCATTTACGTTTTTGTTGAGTTTTTATAACTTGTATCAGTGGCAGCTGAATTTGTCTGGCTTTCGAGCTTACCTTTAACACGTTTTGGACACCACTAACATGTTATGGAATTTTGAATCACTATCATATGACGAGGTCGACAATTGAACCGGTACCCCACGCACTCCTCTCATCAACGCCACGCCAAGTGAGTAAATAATTAATATTTTATTTCATGTGTATTCCTCGAAAGTGTGCCACAACTTTTCATTTGCACTCATTCATTTTTATACAACAAAAAATTTGCAGTAATCTGTGCTACCTCCCCTGAAAATTTATCTCGTGCCTTTCAAACCAGCATATACGCCGGAAAAAAATATATTTATTCAAATGAGAAGGAGTAAGTGAATTGTGAATGTTTACTAACGTTGTACTGAGAAGCTATACGAGGGCAATTAGAGACGGACATCGTAATTTTGAACCACAGTCAAGTGACGAGGACGACACTTGAATTGGAACCTCTCTTTCCAAACTTTCCCACTAAGCCAAAGGGATGACTTTCAACCTTGATAGATTTTACATTAATCAGTCCCGGCTACATGAAGGTTTTTAGTGGCATCAAGGCTCTAACCCATAACTCTATGTAAACCGCCAGCCGCATGTCCTCGACCAGGACCACTAGGCTACTACGGTCACTCAAATGAAAATACGTAGTATAATAATATGATTCTTGAATATGTTGTAATGAAGTCGGAATTTTAATTGATATTGAATAATATTTCTATCTTAAAGGGACCGGGAAAATCTTATCGCTCCAATGATAAATTGACCAACTTCAAGTACTTTTTTCTCTGAAGTAGTGGAAGATTAGGTTATGGAATTATAGAAAGTTATGGAAGTTAGAATAACACGTTTTACATACTTTAACGCACCAATTTCATTCTAAGTAAAACAGAAAAAATTGCATTAATTGTTTATTCATAATAACTCTTACCTTAGCACTTTTGGCTAAATTTTACTACCTAAAATAAACAATTCTCAAAAAGTACCAAACAATGTGTTAAAGTATATAACATAACATATTATAAGCGTTATTAAGAAACAGAATTCATATGTTTCATACATATTGAGAGAAAAAGGAACATAATAAGATTTTGTCGATACTTTCGTTGCTGATTAAGAAATTAAATTCAATAAACTCTTGCTTTGTATGAATGATTATCACCTTCTTTGTTTCGTAAAAATCTTCAAGTTTCCTTTAAACTTCGTTTATTTCTTTTTCTAGCATTTGTTTTGTTATTTGGATAGTTTCCATTCTATGTCTATAACGCGTTCTCAGTCTAATTCATCCGTACTTTTCACACAGTGATGACCTGGATGAATTTGAAACCTACATAAAGTAAGGCACTTTGTTACATTTCCTACATTTAAGCAATAAAACAGCGTCAAATAAACTAAATATTAAAGTTTCGATGGTTTCAAATACAGTTTTGGAACACGAGTCCAAACGACACTGCTCACAGATTCATTAGGATTCTGTGTTTTTTCATAAAGGCATTTCCTTAGGGCTACTGAATTAGCAGATCTCTAAATATAGAATGCATGACTTCCATTGTTGTAAGATGAACTGCGTATACTGGGTGTGGTCAACTTTTGCTTCGGAATGACAAAATCCACACCATTTTTCAAATCCTTTTGAACAGAGTCCATGATTTGAAATTCATCATTCGACAACAAATGGAAATATTCAGCCTAAACAGTTTGCTGTATTTTTGAAAGGATTCAACATTTCCAAAAGATCTGAAATTCTTATGCAAGGTCTATTCGCTCACACATATATGTTTCTATTACCGTTTTGCAAGCATCAAATTTATTCAAAACATTAATCAAAACAGGTAATGATATATTTTTGTATCCAGAATCTGTATTTTCTCACATTCATTATACTGAAGGAAAGAATCACTTAATATGATAGTTTTATTTCTAACAGTATCAGTTCATTCAATAATAGTCTTAGCATCACTGATGATAGACTTTCCAATATTTTTAAGTTTTTTAATTACACTCTTACTTCATGGCATTCTAAGTAAGTTAACTAATTCTTTTAACTATACCAGTAAAATACTACTCGCTATTGAAAGTATAGTGTAATTCCAAGTACAGAAGACGAGATACGCGAAAAATGTTTAAAAATAGTTGATAGTTTTCATGGGATTTGGGCAACAAAGGCTGTATATGATCCTAAATATTTAAAATTCACGCGCAAAAATCCATATAAACAGTTGAAACTATAATTAAACAATTGCTATTAACTTTATTGTAGCCAATTCTTCAATCCCTATAAAATTCGAAGAGTTGAACAAAGATAATAATATATATATGCTCATTCACTCTTAATATATATCTTATATATATATATATATGAGTGAGTAAACAAGTGCGATTCATCGTTGGAAAGATGAAAGGTTTAAGCTATTTAATGAAATAAAAAAGTAAAAATTGAACTTATGGTCGAATTTTACTTACCCGGTCCCCTAAAAATATAACAGTACTTTCTTCTGTCATTTAATATTATCGAAAATAGCTTTAAAACTGTTTTAAGTATGAAGCATACATGTATTATGTTAAATAAAGAAATTTTGTTCCAATTATAATGACTCTACCAAACGAAAATGAAGGATAAAATTTCACTAGAAAAAAATCATTAGTATTAGATCAGTAGTTTTATGACCTGTAATACCCACACACAACTATAATTAGTGGTAGAATCATGGTTAAACCCCTACCCTTGGAGAAAACAAAATATCTCTCGAAATTATGTAAACGGAGCATTCTTTAGAATGGTTCTAATTCACTAAAAGGATTGCCATCACAAACTTCCGCAGAGTGGGAGTTTCAGGATTTGGCGCAATTCGTCGCCATGTTCTTTTTGTCACCCAGGGTAAGTATTAAAATAGAATCTAACTTTATTAGTTTAATTTATATTAATAAAAGGAAGAGTTTTTTAGGGAGGGTGATGAGCTCGGGATTAAAGGTGTGTGTAATGATTACATAGTGCAATCATTCTGTGAGGACTTCTCACCTTAAACCATCTTTGGGACTGCATTAACTCACTTCCATTATTTAGTATCCGTCTAGCAAAAGTGTCAGTAATAACAGTAACTGATTAATGGCGCAACAAATCAAGCAAAAATATTAAAAAATTGGATAAACCAATCAAATTACAGCTTTTTTGCTGGAAGGGGGGATACTTCTATATCATTAGATAGCATAAAATAATGCAAGGTTGCTGGGAAATAGAAAATGATTCACTTTTAGCTCGCGTGCTGCTTATTTTGTAAGTTTTCTCTTCTGTGTTCGACTTGCTTCCGTATGCTTAATTATGTGTGAATAATTATCAACAAAAATAAGTAACTGTTCATTTAAAAATAGGTTGAAATTTTTTCCAAAGGTGGGACTGCTGTACTATAATAAAAATTAAAATTAACTTTCAATAAGAAATGAAATTTTTGCTATATAAATTAGTTTAATCAATTAGTAAGGTGAATTATTTTTTTCTAATTTCTGTAAATCTCATTGTAATAGTTAGTTACAGCTTCATTAAAAAAGATCATTGATTGTCATTTTTTTCGTAATTTTAATACTTTTTTAATAATCCTGAACTCTTTAAAAATCTCCTTAATAAATTAATTGCAGGATTTGCATCCATTGAGTTTTCCTGTGTATCTTTCAGTTAGTTCTTTTATACACTAAATCATTCTTCTCTTAGAGATTAATTTACGGCTCACTTAAAACTACTCAAAAGTTGATATTCAATAAACAAATATTTAGCGTCGAGCTAGAGTGCAATATTTTACAATTTCCCTGTGCGAAGAACGGATACAACAGCCTGTGCTAAGTAGCACGCGGAACGCTATAAATATTAAATTTAATAGATCGGAAAGAAATGAATAAGAGGAATTATTATAGTAATTCACTAAAATGCTTCATGGGAGAATTTCAGTTATCATTGAGGGAGATTATTGAATTTATGAGATACAAGATCGATAGGATTTATATAAATCAGCTTAAAATTTTCAGCTTTGTAGATTGCAAATATTTTAGTCCGTAAATATTGCATAAAATTTATTTCTTTACAATAAAGATTTCTTAGAATTATGATAGTTATGCAGTTTTGATGCATAAATGAATGATTGAATTTTGAATCAACAAGGCATTATCTTTAATCATGGCTCCGTTTTCATTTTCTTAAACCGGGTTGTTGCGATACAAATTATGTTCTGTACAAGTCTTAGTCATCTTTTAAATTAAAGATACTACTTCTGTTAAACTAGAGGTCAAATTTGTTAGAGTGAGAACTTCTTAATAAAATGAATGTTTTCATTTTCCCTTGAAGCATTTAGGAAATATTAAAAATGTTAAAATATTACAATTCTTTTACGTTAAAATTTTTATACTTAAATCATTTAAGTTTAATTTTTCTTATTTAAATTAATTTTAATTTATTTTTAATCGTAGTATTTTCTGGGTGATTAATAAAATTTATACTATATTAGTAAGATTTATATTATTTTATAAATTTATTCTTCAATAAAATCATTAAATGAGTTGCTAAAAGTAACTGACAGATAATTTAATTTTCTCTTAGTTCTCAACTCGCTTAACACCAAAGCCATAAAATGACGAAAGGAGTTATAAAAGCATTTTTATCTGCTACTAGTAAAAATATATTTAAAGTTGATATCTTTATTTCAAAATCTTACCTTATATGTCACATTAAGCCCATGGTTTATTTAATTTTAGCAACCATCAGAAATTCAGTACAAGAGATGCTAATCTAATGAACTAAAGCATCTCTTTTTTCTCATTTTATGAACATTACTTCGATTATAATAACTCTCACACTACTATTGCAAAAATCACCCACAAGAAATGTAAAGGTTAGGCTTCTTTTACTATTTTAATTAATGTTTATTATTGGCATTCGGTTTTCGTCCTTATTTTCGGAATTTTATGTGGAAATTTGGATATCTATTTTAAGGATATGAGCTACAATATCTGTGAAGTATTATTTTTATTTTCCTTCACAATTATTCTCGTAGTCGTATGATTACCACAATTCGAGAATTTTGGCTATATATGATTCGTTTATTAAAAGAATTTATCGTGAAACAAGATATTACTTTCTTATTTCAACATTTTTGCTATGCCTTTCGAAATCTCTAAGCTTCAAGAATAACATCTACCAAAATACTTAACTTACTTAAAAAATACTTAATAACAAAAAATAATTGCTTCTTGAAATAAAAGAACACTTCTAAAATGACATTAAAATATTTTAGGCAAAAGAACTATTTAAACTAATAAGGTTCACAATAATCTTTGAATCCCTAGCACGTTTTAAATTTCGTCCTCAGAAGTAATTGTTCCACTTCTTTCGTGTGATATATTTTTATTTCAATGAAAAATTGAAACAAATCAGTACTAAAAAGGAAAACTAAAGTGCAATTAGAGGTGAAATTTTATACGGAGAGCGAAATTAAAGTTGTCGTATTTACCTTATACGAATGGAATGAATTTTTGGTGACGTCCATTTATAATACGCTCAACTTCTCGAATTCGCCAATTTACTAAAAGTAATACAAATTACTTGTTAAGTAAACGAACCTCTGAAAGAAAATCTAGTTCACCCCATTATAAAAAGAATCTTATTTTTGGGCTTTGAGGCATTACCTTAATTTGTCTTTAATGATACAGTATTTATATTTTTTAAGTTTCATCCAGCTTATAATGATAGATTTATAAGATATGTGTTTAAAATTTAGTTTTATAAGCGTGGTTAATTCTAGGATCAGCTCATTAAACCTTAAACGAATGGCATTGTGTAATTTTTTAGAAGAGAAATATGGAGAGAAAATGTATTATTGGAAACGGTTCTTAAAAGCTTTATTCAATTTTAAAAATTTGATATCCCCAACAGCATCAATTTAATATCTTTCAGTTATACTACATTTCTTAAATAATTGAATGGGGATTGAATTGTATGTTAATATTATTTCTCCATCAATTATCAACTAGGTAGGAGCGATAAAAGGTATTTAGAGGTTAAAAATAACATAACAAGAAAGTTTAAGAAATCAGTATTCAAATACTTATTGAGAAAAAAAATTGGTAAAAAAATCTTGAAAATTAATGTTTAAACTTAACTTTTTTTTAATTTTTAATTTTGTCTCTTTATAAAATGTTGTAAAATGTATAAAATGCTGTAATTTCAGTTTTCTTTCAAGAGTATGTGTTATTATGACTGTTGTAAAGCAATTGTTCATTTAAATCAAACCATTTTCAATTTATTTTTTTCTATAACAATGTAATATTCCTCTACAATTCGATAATATGGATTATATAATTGTAATGAAAAGTAATATATTACCTATTCTTTATAAAGAAGAAATAATCTATTCGTTCAATATTTTATATGGATTGGTTTAAAAAAAATTCCGACTGAAAACACAACCTATATAATCGTATGTATGTCATAAACTTCTTTCTTTGCCGTTTTAATTGAGATAGACCATAACTGAGTTTATCTATATTCATTTTTTATACTTTTTTATTTGTTTTATTCTTCAGTGACAAAAATTTTGTTTTTATGCTTTCTACTTAAAGAATAATGAAATAAGGATTTTTTTAATGAAATGCAATTTACTTAAGATAAAAATATTTAATTTAATAACGATAAGCCATTTTAAACATGTTTTTGTCATTTATTCCAAAATTACTTGCACATTATTTTCTTTTATAAATATCTAATATTACCTTCGAATTTCAAGAACAAAAAACAGGAAATATTTGTGCATTAAATGAAAAAGTCCAGATAGAGTATTTCGTAATGTATTACTTAAAATTCATTTTGTAATTTACGATATTATTCTGTATATTCGTAAATTGCGCTTAACTAAAATTCTGGAGTAATAAAATTAAAAAGAACTCTAAGTTTAACTATTAAATTTATTATTCGATCAAAAACGCATTTCGCAAAAAGATTACTTATTTTTATGTTGTTTGCGATTACATTTTTTTTCATAAAATATGAATTTAAGTTGCAGGGAATAAAAAATATACATGTATTCCTCTTATCTTTTAAGAAACTAAGACTTATTTTTTCAAAATTTAATACAACTGTCAAATAATTGAAATCATTTTAGATGCATTACACGAATACTTTTAAAACCAAAACTATAATGTTTTTTTTCCCTCAAATTAAGCTTTAGAACAAAATAAAGTTTCCCCAAATGCACACAATTTTTTTTAAAAATTCTCTATGAATTTGCTATGAAAAAACTAGACTCCTAATGTAATATAAGTAAATAAAATATATATTTATATGAATGTCTGCAGTGTTTTTTGAAAAACGTATTTTGCATCAGGTATTTAATGATGAATTAATACTTAAAACTAGCATAAAAATGTTTCTTATAAGATGATAACCCAACCTTATCATTTATTTTATCCTTGTTAACATTTAGCCCAATAGAAATGGAGTTATTAGAAATTTTCTAAATTATTTTTATTTATTTACTATGCAAAAAATATATATTTAAGACCTTTATTTCCTTTTCTAGCAAAAAAGTTTTCTTTGTAATTATTTGTATGCATTATTTATCGACAATTTTAATTAATATTTAAGTCAAAGATTTTTTTTTTCATGAAAGTGGATGCTTTTTATGTAAAACTTTAAAGATATCTAAAAGAAAAAGGAAATTTTATCAATCTAACGTAAAGAAATCTTTTTAGAATTATCTGTTGAAGTTGCTAAATCTAATTGTACATGCAAGATATTAATAATCGAAGTACCTCAAAATTAAATTTTACCTAATATTATTTTTGAATAATTCTAGTATTAGAAAATTCCTAATCAAATATCAATCCATACATTTGTATAATACTGAAGATAACAATTTTGAAACTGTTAAAGCAAATCTAGTTTATGATTTTAAATAAAAGACACATGGAATGCTAAATTCTCAAATTTCTAGCTTCATTTTTTTGTAAAAATTAGAAAAATTATGCAGTAATATATTTATATATTACACATATTTTTTTAAAAAGTATTCATAACTTTTTTTTTATTTATCAAGACTTCAAAGCACTGTTTTTATTTAAATTGAGTATATTTTATTATATTGTTCCTAATTAAGTATTTATTATTTACGATAAAAGATATAATTCGGAATTTTAATTTTTGGAAATAGGGTTTTATGTCATATGTGTACCTGTGGATTCCTTCTTTAACCTATATATCAGTTTTGTAGTGTTTTATTTGAATTTTAAATGCATCTCACGAATATGAAATGCATTTAAAATGTTATAGGCATAAAATTCAAACACATCTTAAGAGAAGTTTTCCGTTAAAGTATTCCATTTCAATTATTTTTCTGGAGATTCACATACAAAGACTATTTTTTCTTTAATATTTTACTTTTACTAATAATATAGTCAGAAATTGCTTTATAGTGGTTGAAAAAAATAGAAATTTATTTACTAATGTATTTAACATTTTTACAATATGCCTGTAGAATACCCGAATGTGAAAGTGGAATGTATCTATTTGATTTATATTTATTTTATTTTATGTATATTTTAAAAGATATTGACGAAAGCGTATGCCTTCTTACTATTCATAGACAAAGAATTGGAAAAAATATTCCACATTAAAGAAACAATTTATTTTAACAATATTTAATTCCAAATTATTCCCATTACAGAATCACGACAGAAAATTATTTTCTTCTTCCGATTTCATAAACATTGAATTAGAGTATGTTAAGAATCATTTCATTTTCGAAGAAAACAATTTTTGTCTGGAATATGAATAAATTGTTTTCCATTAGAATATTAATGAATTAAATATACTCAACATATACTGAATCACAAAAACCGTCTGACAATTGATTAAATGAATTACTAGAGACGTGGAGCAACAAAGGCTATTATTCTTTGGAACAATATTTTTTAAGTTTAATAAATATCACAGTATTTCATTCTCTGAAAGAAAGACAACTCTTTTTTCCCAACTGCCTACATACACCGGAAAACAAGACTAACTAAAAACTTGTTGCTAATTTAAGATTTAAAACTAGCTTCACAAATAGAATATTAATGTTTCGAATTCAAAGAAAAATATAATTAAACATAAAAGGTCAAAGTAACAAAAGAATTGTAAAAAAGAGCAAAATTAGAATACAAAAATGCAAGTAAATACAAGAAAAATTATAAAACATTGTTAAAAAAAATATTTCCATGGATTTAACTGTCCGATCGTATGGTGATGCCATCCCTAGAGAATAAATAGGTAAGTGTTAATTATAGTTCTTCCTTTTAAAACTCAAACAATATCCAAAGTTAATTCGGTCTAACGAGCATATTTGGCTACAAATTTTTTTTAAGGCTAATGTTTCTAAATTATGCTTTCCTTTTACTTTTATGAGAAATCAGAGTTTTTAGGTTCGAGAATTCAATTAGTGTATTTATACAAGTATAACATCTTTTAAAAAGTGGCATATTCAAAAATTGAAGTTTTACATTGAAAATATTCAATTGTTAGGAATCGATTATCTTACAGTTATTTATTTATTCATTTGTTTTTCAAATAACTTTAAAATTGAGATAAAATATTTATGGAAACAAATATATATATTTACAGTAGCCACTTGAAGTACACATCAAACACTACATCTATTTAAAAAGATTAGCTAGAGACTGACTGACTAGTTTTATTAACGTCGTACTAGAAGCAATACGAAGGGTTTTGGAACTTCCTCGTAATTTGTAACCTCGATCAAGTGACGAGGACGATATCTGAATTGGAACAACCTCTCCTAACTTCCACACCTCGACGATGGGAGGACTTTCATCCTCGATAGATTTAACATGCATCAGCACCTCTATACGGCGGGTCTTTAGTGGCATCAAGACTCGAACATACATCTCGCCAAAAACCGCCGACCGCGAGTCCACGACCCTGATCACGAGGCTACCGCGACCCCCACATCAATTTAAAAGTTACTTTATACTGAATGGTGATAACTTATATATGCTATCGTTGAAATGCTACTTTAAGTACTTAAAGGACTTGAAAGCAGAATCCGTAAATATATAGTACACAATTACCCATTATGTGGTTTCATATCTGTGCTTAAAGTTTATTTACCCTACATTAAATTTAACTTATGTAAGCAATGCTATCAATTAATGTTAATGGGAAAGACTTCCTTTACATTATTTCTAATTCCTTGAAAAGTGATTCAAGTTTACAGATATCTCAATATGCAGGGCGGGGGGGGGATATCAAAGTTTTGATTACAGCTAAAAAATAACCGAGATAACTAGATTAAATTTATTCTATATATTAATTGATTCTTATGTACGTAATGTTGTAAAATTTGCAGCTTTTCATGTTGATTTGTTTGGTTTCAGAAAACCATAGATTGAAATATTCCACAGTATCGTAAAATTTCATTTATTATCCCGGGATATAGTAAAACTTTAATTATTACTAAACTAATGAGATAGAAACTTAATTTTTATTTATATATCGTTCTCAAGATTTTTCTGCATAATCATCTCCAGAGTCAAATATTTCTCCCTCCTTTTGTTGACCTTTCGAAGGCCGTCATTGTAGAACTTGACAGATTTTGAATCTACCTTCCCATACTGTAAGTTATTTCAATCCTCGACTTCCTGAATCCAAATAAATAAACAGCTGTCACAACATTATGTACATAAGGATCCATTAATAAGCAGAATATATTTTATCCAGATATCTAAGTTATTTCTTAGTAATAATTAATAAAAAAAAAGTAATAATTCATTAGATTTAAGATGCCCCATTGTATTTTAATGAAACGTGAATGAAATTTTATTGTTTACAGTAAGCTTTACTGTTCTGAATATAAAAAATTTATAATAAATAACATTGTAATTAATTAATATTAAAATACTCCTGAAGGAAACAATTATAAATTTCGAGATTTAACGCTCAACTTTATTCATACTTCAAACTATTTCATTTTGAATAACACAAAATTACCAAGATAAATAATTCTGGTATCAAAATGTTTTTTATTTCTATTATCAAAGATCAGGAAAATATAAAAGTCATAAGACTTTATTTATTAATGTTTCTTTTTTGAAAATTCTCAAACTATGTTATACTTATTTTAGAACTATACTATATATGAGCATAAATTTAAGCTCAGAGCAGTATGGTTTTTTTTTAAAAAAAAAAAGTATCACACATTCAAAAGTGCTTTCTCTTTATTCGAAATTACCATGGTTATCAATAACAGCTGAAATTAGCGTGTATTCTATTAAAAAAGGGTGATATTATATTGATGCTGAGGTTAAAAAACACTACAAGCAAAATTTAACTTTCAAAACCTCGAAAAGTGCATAAGAAACAAACTTTTTCCTTCAATGTCATTTGCAGTAGAGACTTGTTCTAGTAGACACCTTTCCTTCTCAATTTTTACTGATGACTTTTTTTAAATGATTTGATAAATCTTATCCTTTTAAAAACACGTTCAAGTGAATATTATCCACACAAAACTCCCATCTAACGGCTATTTTCGTAAGCGTAATGTTAATCCTATGAAATTTCTACTTTTGTTCTCAAATCTAAATTATGTTATCTATTTAAATGCAAAGAAGTCCATCCTAAAAAGTAAAAAAGAAAGAATGTTTCTGCGGAATTACATTTTGCGCTGCTTTTTAAAAATATTTTTTGCCTATTTTAAGATTTCCATTGTAAGGTTTCCGGACTTTAAAAAAAAAAAATTAATATTTTCTAAAATGGGGTGAAAATGAAATTCAGCAGAAACTTTCATTATTATTATAATTATTATTTTGTTACTTCAGATGCTTTTTTTAGATTTTTTCAAATTTCAGGACGAAATTTTAAGGGATTAATGAATTCAAAATGGCTAATTGACTGGATTCTTAAGCAGTTTAATAAAATATCCAGTTTCACCAAAACTTAGTAAAATTTCGAATTAAACTAAATTTTCTCCATAAATCATTTATGTAAACTCTTTAATTACTTCATTTTAATATTCAGAATAATCAAGATGGCATTCTACTGGCTAAATATTCTGTCATCGTAATGTATAAATGTGTAGATTCATTAAAAAAAAATCAATATATATATAAACATATATATATATATATATATAAAACACATGGATCAATAAGTTCCGAGACTAACCCAGATATGGCGCTCGTAGTAAACCAGTAACCAGGTCTTTCTAGAGTACTATTCTTTGCTTGAAACGTGTCAAAATTTTAAGTCGATCGGTCCAGAAACAGCTGAGTTATCGAGGTTGGAGTAAAGTCGTTTTGTAGTTTGTTTAAAAAATGGAAAAAACCGAGTTTCGTGTTCTGATAAAACATTGTTTTTTAATGGGTAAAAACACCGTGCAAGCGAAACAAAGGA